>JANJGK010004607.1:5000-20000 GCA_039081455.1 Macrobrachium rosenbergii | reverse complement strand
CAATACATACCTGAGGTGGTGTCCAACAGCGGCAGTCATGGAACTTTCAAAAGCGACTGAAAGAGCTACTAACGATGTTTTCGCATCAAGCACTTTATATGCGTGTATTCGTAGGTGTGCTGAAATAGCAAAGTGGTTTTGATAATAATTTTTATGGGTTTTAGAGCTTTAACCTGACACTGAATTATATACATTTCAGGCTGGAGGGTTTGAAAATAAGCAATATTTGTAAAACGTACTTTTAAATCCGATCAGCCTTAAGCAACTTAACCATAATTAGGACCTAAACTTCTACATCCAAAACTTTGAAAAAGATGTCTAACAGTAGAGCCTACTGGACATCATTAGCCATGGTTCAAAAGTGTACGCCTTATTGTTTTTTTTTTTTTTTTTAAGAGACAGTAATGAGCGAGCAATGGCAAAAATGTATAAAAAAAAGTGGAGATTACTGGATGGTGGTCGACAGTTAAAACGAAATCGAGCCGTTGAAGCTAAACAGAACTGAGTTATCAAGTGAAGGAATTTAGGGTGTTGTAAAGGGGTCCCAGGTAAGGCCGGATTTCTTAGGTTAGGTTCAAGTCGGTATAATTTTGTTTTGAAGAAGGTATCCGAAACATTATTGGAGAAACATTTTCTCCAGTCGTTTTCATTGAGTCTCGAACGATTTCAGACTTTTATTTCTCTGTTAAACAAATTGTTTTTGCGCTTCTCAAACCCTAAGCTCCCTACTTTCCACGGGGGAACTACTAACTGTTGGGAAAAGATAACAAGTAAAAACTGCGCCGAAGTTTCTTCTGCGCAATCGAGTTTTCTGTACAGCGTATAATGCCGTATGAAACTCTCAGCCGAGCCCCATGAAACTTTCAGCTACAGCCCGGTGGTGGCTTGCGTTGTTGGCACCTATAGCGGTGCCGGACGCACGACCGTGGCTAACTTTAACCTTAAATAAAATAAAAGCTACTGGGGGAGAAGACTGCAATTTGCCATGTTTGATGATTGGAGGGTGGATGATTAACATTCCAATTTGCAGCCCTCTAGCCTCAGTAGTTTTTAAGATCTGAGGGCGGACAGAAAAATTGCGGACGGACAGGCATAGTCATCTCAATAGTTTTCTTTTACAGAAAATAAAAAAAGGATAATAGTCCCTGAACGATATTTGTAAGAACAACGCAAGTTCAAGACTTTGGGAAGCGTCAGGAACAAATATTCGCTTAATTAACAAACTCATCGAGAACAGACATTTGGAAAGCTATATTTATCAAATAAGCACAGACTGATTCTAATCACATTACTATAAAATTAATAGAAACCATTTGATAAGGAACAGAACACATCTAAGTATTAAACAACAGATGCTCCGACATGCGCAAGAAAGATGCTTTTCCACTTTGCAATATGTTACACGGCAAAATGGCATTTTTGTAAATGAACATAAAACAGCTTTTCCCGAAAATATTAATATAGAAGAGCACGTTCACCTCAAAAGCATTACCACAAAAAAATTCCCTTTACGTTTAATCAATAAAAAACATTTTCCCAGAGAAGCATATCCACGAAAACAACTGGAAAAGCATCCCGCTGCAAATAAAACATAAACCGTAAAATTTTTTCCATTGTAGCATTTTTCCAAATAACCACTTCTTTACGAAACACTGCTCAGGCAAGTCATTTGGGAGCGACCATGGTCTAGGCTGTGGGTCTCGGTACATAGGTCTAACCTTGGGTCTAACGACGTGCAGGCTACCTGGCCCGCAGTAAGGGGAATGTCGTCACGCGAAAGCCCACTAGAAGTTTGCCTTGTGAGCCATGTTTATAGACATCAGTTTTGTCATTAATGAAAAAGCGCAGCTGAAACTTTTACTGTAGAAGAGAGGATAGCCGCAATATCTTTTGATGCAATGAACATCGCAAAGCACTGGAATTATGATAAAGGAACAAATAGATTAAATAAACCTCATGGAAAACTTCATGTTGAGGGGCTGACTGGTAAATGGAAACTACCTACCTTTTACGATTTTGACAAATCATGTTTCCATGAGAGATGGTCATAGGAATAATTGTGGAATTAGAATAAACGGGAAGCGCGAAATGAATCCACACTCCTCGATACCGATAAGGGAGAGATAAACACCGGCTCTCCCGGCCATCAAGCCTGGTCGCCATTTCCTATTAACTTGAATAAAAACACTATTAGAGTGAAAGATCGGATGAAGGGATTGCCCTACCGCTTGATATTCTGAATAAATCCATTTCGCCACTCGATCTCTCGAAATAAATGAAAGGGAGGTATCTATGGAATCGTATATTTTCCAATGGATTCTAAAGGTTTGAAAAAGACACGGAGGGTCGTCATACAATCTAAAATAAATATGGATTCATAGTAATGGGATCGTCTAACAGACAGACTGTCATACAGATATGCATTCATGGAATCGTATGAGATTCAGCATCATAAAATAAAAATAAACCGTGTTACTGACGGTAAAAACACGTAAATTGAAAAATTTGGCAATTCTTCAAGGCCAATCGATGGTCTATAGACATGCTTTAGTATAGAGACGCAAAACTGAAAAGGGTCGTTACATTCACTACTCGTTAGCCGAGGCTCAGCTTGAATATAGTTATTCGATAATGGAGACTGGCCAAAGATTTCCTGTGCCCCCCCCCCCCCGCCCCCCAACACACTCCGCAGCTCGCTATTACATCCATTAATCTACTGCCTCATGTGCGAATTTCCAAACTGGGGCTATGTAACCTCTCTGTTCCCAAGGGGTAATGCTACTTTACCCTAACGTTTTACTTATCTTTATCGTTTTCATATGTAGGTCTCATGCTCCTCAGTAAAATGTAATTAAATGGCATATAGTGTAATTAAAGACTTAAGAGTGACACTTAGAATCACTTAGGAATAATGTTTTTCCAATTTAATATCCTGTTTAATTTACAGGCACACGGAAAACGACCGAAGCCAATAGCTTGATCTTAGAAAAAAAAAATGCGAAAACGACCAAAGCCAATAGCTTGATCTTCAAAAAAAAGCAAGAAATGCGAAAACGACCAAGGCCAATAGCTTGAGCTTCCAAAAAAAAAAAGGCAAAAAATGTGCCGAAATTTCTTCGGTGCAATCGAGTTTCCTGTACTGCGTATAATGCAGTATGAAATTCTCTGCCACGGCCCATGAAACTCTCAGCCGCGGCCCATGAACCTTTCAGCCACTGCCCGGTGGTGGCCTGTATTGTTGGCACCTACAGAGGTGCCAGACGCACGATCATGGGTAGCTTTAACCTTGAATAAAATAAAGCTATTGAGGTTAGAGGGCTGCAATTTGGTATGTTTGATGACTGAAGGGTGGATGATCAGCATATCAATTTGCAGCCCTCCAGCCTCAGTAGTTTTTAAGGTCTGAGGGAGGACAGAAAAAGTGCGGACAGACAAATAGCCATCTCAATAGTTTTCTTTGACAGAAAACTAAAAAAAGAGTCCATTGCTTTCACGAACACTTTGACTTACACAATGCCAAACCTCTCTTAAATGACATAGATGAGTGAAAACCTCTCTTAAATGACAGAGATGAGTGACAAAGCTCTCTTAAATGACAGAGATGAGTGACAAACCTCTCTTAAATGACAGAGATGAGTGACAAACCTCTCTTAAATGACAGAGATGAGTGACAAACCTCTCTTAAATGACAGAGATGAGTGACAAAGCTCTCTTAAATGACAGAGATGAGTGACAAACCTCTCTTAAATGACAGAGATGAGTGACAAACCTCTCTTAAATGACAGAGATGCGTAACGAAAAGAACCAATTCTTTCATGTGAATGTCCTTGGCATGTCCTAGTCCTCGGGTTGTTCTTTCAGGGAGAATTATGTTTTTTACGGATTTCAGCTTAGGTGAGGTGTTATTACCTTAAAAATGAAACAACATATAGCTTGCTTGTAACCATCATGAAATGTGAATGTGTTTATAAAACAAGTAATGTACAGATACGTTTCTAATATCGCAAATCATTTTGAATAAACTTTTTTATTCTTCTACAAAATACGGAGTGTGTTAGAGACACACAAATACAATAAAGAAAAACTCTTACGGAAGAAATTACATCTGGAAATAACGTGATAAATATGCTAAAAAAGTAGAACAGAAAATTAATAACAGGAAGCATATCTGAGAACTTCTGCTTGAAGTTTTATCTGACTGTAAGAAGAAACGAAATTCAGGATACCTTTATGGATGGGCAGTCCACAAAATTTATATCAGGAACAAGAAGTGCAACAGCGCATGGGAAAAATAGAGACAAAGCGAATTATCACTATAATGAATACGAGATCTAAAATTTAGTGAACGGTCTCCATAAAACTAACTTCGACAGTTAAGACTTTTTATCAGAAAACTCAATTACCAAACGAGAGAGAGAGAGAGAGAGAGAGAGAGAGAGAGAGAGAGAGAGAGAGAGAGAGAGAGAGAGAGAGAGAGAGAGAGAGTTTGTTAATATGGCAACTAAATAATCTGACCTTTATTACCTCACCGTATGATCTAGAATCTAGTGCTTTCTTGTTACTGGTTGGAATCTACAAAGTTGTTAATCATTTGAATCTATATGAATGTATCCTGAAAATCTTGTCCGCTGGTACAGTGGTTCGTGTCGCAGCATGCCACTCAGATGTCGCGGGCTAGCGTCTCCCCCAGGACGATGAAAAAATCACTGGCTCTGTTTCATGATCAGTTACAGCTGCAGTGTGTGGTCTGCGGTGGGAGGTTGAAACCAACATTCTTCGGAAGCATGAATTTCAAGTCAATGGCCCCTGTGTGCTTGTTCCATGTGAATAGGTTTCATATACTGAAATAAAATAGTAATATCGTTGAACCACTCCTCTATTATGGAATGGTTCTCGGGTAAAATGAAGGCAGTTGTCCTGCCACAGTTACACTTTTCATTACTGAGCCATGGATGCACCCCTTGTGAAGAAAATTCCACATCGTTAGCCACTAGATATACCAATCTAGAAAAAATAATCGGCAGAGCGTCAAAGCTCACTACGCACACTGGGTTATTCACTTCAAATTGTGCACACTGTTTAGTTTCTGTTTCAGTACTTTTTCTATCATATCTATCCAGCATTATCTAAGTATTCTTGTCGTTCTTATCCAAAGAGTTCAAAGTTATACTCTATGAAACTATGATCTATGAATTATCGGCTATACCGTCATATAATTCAACTGTAGTTCTGCGATTAAAAACAAAAATAAAACATAAAAATCCCATATCCTATCATGAGAACGTTGTGTTTGTATATGATCAATTTACAAATGTTTTATATATTCATTTCATTAGATCTCGAACAGGAAAGCGAAAAAAATTATACCAGCAAATGTAAATATATATATAAAAAAATTATAAGTTAGCAAACGCCCACAGTGTCAACGAAATCATACATACAAAGTGGCGTAAAACGAGATCGTCACAGGGGAAAACAGGAGCCCTAATAATTATTCCGGCAGTCGAATAAAAACGGAAACGACAATTCCCAGCATTAATGTACTTTTCTCATTCGTTCCAAACCTAACCTGGTTTCCTGATTTTCGACCGGAATGTTAACAGTCGACGGATTCTCTTTAAGCCTCTGAAAGCCAATCAAAGGTTGTTGACGGTGAATGAGGACGAAGGACTAAAAGGGGAAAACTAAATCCGTAAATCTATTCTAGCTTGACGTTTCACCTCTCACAATACCTACTTTGGTAGGGATACCTTCGCTGAATGAAACGCATATCAAGGAACTAGACCGTAATTTCATTTTTTAAAAACTTCTCCTGGTTTGTTGTAACAAACAGGAACTAATTCTTGTCTCCAAAGATGTCGCCAGCAGCAAAATATAGTTAATACACACACACACACGCACACATATACATATACATATATATATATATATATATATATATATATATATATATATATATATTATATATATATATATATATATATATATATATATATATATATATATATATATATATATATATATATATATATATATATATATATATATATATATATATATATATATATATATATATGTTTACGTGGGGAACTTAGCAGAAAAATTACCAATGGTTGGAAATAACGAACTATACTACACGTTAATAAGATGTAAAATTCAAGGCTATAGGTTCACTGCTCAAGCGAAGTGGATGTCGTTATAGTCACACCGAAAAGAGCAATACAATACGTGCATGATGGACTAATGAAAGAGGTAATAGCACAGAGTCAGATGACAGAATAGATAGAAATGATACCGTAAGGAAAATTACCGAAGTTCCATATGTAAATGACATAATGATGAAAGGAAGAATAGTACGTGCTAGTGTCAGCAAGGTTCGAGTGAGCACCGGAAAAGTGGTATACCCAGGCCTAATTGAGTGAAAACTATGAAACGGGAAGCTGGAGATGAGTGGAGATTTATGAAAGATAAAAGCACAGGAAAGACATAACTGGCGAAATTTCAGAGGGCCTTTGGGTCACTCGGCGATGAAGGAGATGATAATGATGCTGTATAAAGTGAAGTGGCAAGACAAAAAAACAAGACGAGTATTTCTTTTTGTGGGGGCATATATATCCATAAAAACATATGATACGATCTGTCAACAACTGGCCCAGTTACTTTATCCAGCCTACAGTATCAAGAGGGTTTCTAGTAAAGCAAACGAAATATATTTTAGAGGTCCCACAAATAGCAAAAAATAGATTTTAACGATAAATTTCCTCACATTGAGAAAATAAAAAAAGTATTCTAACACTGCAAATCTCTTTGTCAATCTCCCAAATCCGTCAGAAGGTCACTAATTAATGTACAATTAAATTAAAGAATAAGCAGACGCCAGTGTTTATTATATTACATGCAGTAACTGTAATTAAGTCTACGTAGGGTAGATGGGTATATCCATCTCACAAAGATTAATAGAGCACAAAAGATCTGTGTGACATGCTTCAAAGAGTTCAGGGATTTTCGTACATATTAGGGATAAAGGTCATGCTATAAATTGGGGTGGGGTTGAGTTCTTTTACAAAGGCAGGTACCAGTACAACGGGAAATTTCGGTAATCCGCCATCATCAGTCAAACTGAAAGTATGAATCTGTCAGGAGAGCAGTGGAAATCGAATTTCCCCGACGAGTTAATCTTAAGGCCTATTTTCGAGCAAGTGTTCCAGCAGAAAAGCCCACCAGACTCGACAAAGGATGGAACCAACGATGGACCCAAACACAAGAACTCATCCAAGGTCAGCCACTTTTACATACCACAGTATCATGTCGTGTACCACCTGTCCACATTCACCAGTGATCAGCAATACAGATATGTGTTACTCGTAATGTTTGGTTTTTGTCATGCAAACATGTTTAGGGGCCTTTTTAATTATATATATATATATATATATATATATATATATATATATATATATATATATATATATATATATATATATATATATATATATATATATATATATATATATATATATATATATATATATATATATATACATATATATACGACAGAGAGAGAGAGAGAGAGAGAGAGAGAGAGAGAGAGAGAGAGAGAGAGAGAGAGAAGGAGAACTCACATTACAACTACCAAAAAGAGTGAAACAGACACTTCCAGCTTCCTCAATTCACACAGTACCGAACTCAGCACTGAAGACCAGTCCCGATCATCAGTCATCGATTATATCTCGCTTTACAGAGCCGCAGCCTTGAAATGGAACTGGCATCGACACCGAAGTTGATTCGATGTCTGTCTGATAGCCAAGTCCCAATGGCAAACTTATCCTCGAATTTCTCTTTAAACACTAACAAAATGTGAAATAGGCGAGGTATGTGGAGTTTACAATAAGGTAATAGTGAAATTTGTAGGGTTTTACGTTAGTGGAACTGAGGTTGCTTGTTAGATATGTACGATCATATTGAATTTCTTAAATTACTTCAATATAACTATTTTTTCTTGAATGAGTGCCATCTGTAATGCAAAGCATCTAATGCATGCTTCGGCATCAACCATTAACTTTGAAGTATAAACATAGATTTCACATATACTACTGACAATAAAAAGTACTTTATATATTGCATCCTTCACATTCTGGGCAGTAAGGCCCTTCCTTTCAAACATCACAAAAATAAGCATTAATTATATGAGAAACTTGTAGATAAGGTCTAATTATGTCCAGAAGGTATGCTGTGGAGTTGATGTTTGTAAGAGAGCTCTCTCTCTCTCTCTCTCTCTCTCTCTCTCTCTCTCTCTCTCTCTCTCTCTCTCTCTGAAACTTATACCAGCCCCTCCCAACAGCATCATCTGTATTTCTGATTTTGCTTACTAATGAGTTTCGGTAAGTTTTCTCTTGAATTACTCGTTTAACTTCTTGCTTATTAATAAAGGATTTTACACTTTGATTATTTCTTTAAAAAATCAGCATTCATACTGACTTTCATAAAGTTCTTTTCAAATTCATAAAGGGAGAAGCATTATGACACATTTCTTCTGATGTACATTTAATTGCATTTCTTGTAATGTCATCCTTACCAGCTGATATTACTACTTTTCAGTCAGTGTGTGTTGAGTAGAAGCATCACATTTTTCAGTTACTTTTAAGTCCCGTGGCTTGCAGATTCATAGGTTATTACATCATATTCGCTGATTGTTTCTCTTATTACTGCTTTTCTTTTTGACCAACAGTATACTTTTCGTGGAGCAAGCCCAGTTCGAGGCTCGTGCATTCAATTCTCTCCAAGTTTCTCCTGAGGTCCATTGGAATAAGTTCTAGTTCTCCCAGGACGATAGGTGCTACTTCCGCTTCAGCTCGCTTGTCTCCTTATTGTCATGTTTTGATAATGGTACTTTTCTATCTTTTCTTTGCTTTTGCTTGGCTCTTGTGTCGTGTGGTATAGCCACTTTTATCACAATGAATGTAATTCCATACATGTTCACTTGTTTTATAAACTTAACTCTCCCTTCAAGTTGGTTGACTGTGATGTCCTTCTATTACATTGTAACTTAGGCCACGAAGGCCATATACATGACTTAAATCACATTTTCAAAAGAACTGCAGGATAGTTATTGCCAATTGTCGATACTGAAACAAAAGCTGACATGCCATGTGTTCCATTGGGTAGTGTTCTGGGAACTTCGTGGGTGCTATTCTTTGCTGGCGACATAAGGTTGATCTTGAAAATGAGATTCGTACAATAAGAAGATGACGCACTCCTGTCGTAATTATTCTCTCATTCCATATGCAAACGGAAGTGGATGCTACCCTTAAAAGAAATTTAGTGTGGACCCAGCATGGATAGGTCAGAACTTCAGTAAATTTAGGGCCTTAACAATCATCCAGTCTCATACTATGCTCCTATTCAATGATCCGCAATGCACTGACTTAAACTTTAAATTTCGCCAGTTAAAAAATCTACCGTACCTACAAAATATGGTGTTCTTCACAAGTCCACATATACAATATGTACAGAGTGGACATATGTTTAGTTACTTTGGGTTCCCCTTTGCTTGGATTTTGTTATCCTGTTTGAAAGCCTGCAGTCTTCAGCATTCTTAATATTCGGCACAAAATTGCTTAGTAGTGTTTTTTTTTTTTCAACATGGAAGTTTCGGCAATTTATTCACAATATTTAAAAGTTCAAAATTAATGTTGCTCGATTGCCATCTCAAATAATAAATAAGTATAAGTGCATGAGGGTGCGATAAAGAAGGCAGTAGCTTGATGCCCAACATCATCTTCAGACAACATACTCAGTAACCGGCGACAACAACAGAAATGACATGTCTTGACCTTCCCTAATAAAACCCACCGTAAGCACAGGATCCAACATAAACAGATAACGGAACTTTGTCCCACTGGAGACCCTCCTCAATAACGCTTATATGCCTTATTTCAAGTTTTTCAGGTCAGTCTGGCGGTCTAACTTTCATTGGCCATTTCACACAAGTGTACTGCATTCTTTCTTTTAGAAATAAACCGTAGCGAACAAGTTAAACTATGCATTCTTAACCGTTTAAAGAAAATTTTAAGAAAATGTAATGGAAGAGAATTTGTTGTGTGAAATTACTTAGAGACAAAACCTGAAGGAATAACAATCGTATTTAGTGTCCTACATCATTTACCCCTCACACTAAACTGTAATAAACCCAAGAATCAAGTGTCATTTCATTTCGAAATGAGCCCTGAACCCCTAGGTGCTCGTTCAAGAACCTATTTACTTCAGAGCTGTTTGAGTGATCAGGCAGGTGGCAGGCGAAGTTCAGAAAGACCTCTGCCAAGACTACTACCAAGATCTCTTGCAATGCAGATAGTGCAAATATCAAACCAAATTTCTCGAAATCATGATATATTATTGTATATATTTCAATATCACAAAAATTTCCCACTAAAACATCGTGGATGACTTAATAAAATATGACTTGGTATACTGGTTATCACACGCAATATTAATGAAATATTAATTTAATTAGATTAGGGCTATCTTGCATTACAATATCGACAGTCACATTTCTAGAATACATTAAAGGTATCTTAAGGAAAGTTTAAAGATGAATAATAACAAATTCCTAAGGATGGACAAATATAAACAAATTTTATACAAAACGCTTACCTCTGAAACTAATTTAAAAATGGCACTAGAATCCTCGCCATCCTCTCCTCAATGAGTCTTAGCAAGAATTAATTAACAGATAAAACAGTTTTCAATATATTTTTACATCGCAAAGAGTGAAAGTCTAATGAAGTCTTTGCATGAATTATATAGCATATCATGAAATCCTAACTTCCCTTCCGTAAGCTTCCACCAGATCTATGTTTCCTTTATTTCCAACATATCCATAAATCAAATTTAGAAGCACCAACCAAAATTCGAAATTTTTCGCGAAGGGCATAAACTCTGCTCTTGAACATTCAAAATTATTTTCGATTAATATATCCTTTTGATAATTCTTTGGATTCTTCCCGTATCATTTAATTTCACATATTTGTGGTCATCGGTTATTTCCCTAATTCATCTCATTTGCAGTTGATTTTTTATTATCTACGAAAACCTCCCAAAGTCTTCACATCAAGCTGATTTTATTAAATAACAAATATTATCTATGATAGCCTCCTGAACAATAATAATAATTAACTTCTTTATAAATAATCTGCTTTCCCCCTTTTTCGCTGTGTTCTAAAGTCTGTCTACCTTCAAAATCATTAATTTTCTAAAAATATATATATATTTTACTTCCTCATCCAATGATGCCACTCTAATGACAGTGTACGAGATCTTATATTTTTCAAGTTCATTTTTCACTCACGAGCACACTTTTTCTGAATAGTGGCTCCCTCCCCTCCCAAGGCCATCCCAACCGCACCCCACCCCCAACTCGTTACTTGGAGCTCGGTAATAGCTCTCGACGAAAACTGTATCCCTTATTGGCACGGCGAACGGGGTTGCCATTTGCAGGTGTATAGCCCAAGGGTGGATTAACAGGTTGGCGCTATTACGGAAATTGTCGTTTTCCCAAGGCCAAGCTGTGAAAAAACTGAATGTACAGTACATTCTACCCGTAGTAAAGAAAAGGATCTGTCCCTGAGTTGTTGATTCTCTCTCTCTCTCTCTCTCTCCTCTCTCTCTCTCTCTCTCTCTCTCTCTCTCTCTCTCTCTCTCTCTCTCTCTCTCTCAACAAATCGCTTTTGTTATAAGTTTTCTAGAGTTTGATTCTATCCGAATAAGTAAAGTATGATTTTTTTTTAGACTTTTTAAATGTTCGTATTAGCGTGCAAGGTATATTCTAGCCAAATTCCTTCAAATATACATAATGAGAGCTGAAACATGTAGTCAATATACATTTTTTAATGCTTTGAACTTCTATTACAAAAGGGAAGGCGTACATTATTCCGGTACAGGGTGCTACCTTTATGTGCAGAATTCTTGAAACTTCACAATAAATGATTACAATAAAGCCTGTTATTGACTCTCTTTTCACGAGTAATGACAGCACTAATAGAAAAGATTTAGTGACATGCAAATGGGGAAGGACAGTAATGGTGGGTTTAATACCATAAAATTTTAAACATTTAAAAAAAGTACAATCATTATCTTGATAATCAACTAATTTAAAATATGATTTACGACTATATCGCATGGGAAACTGACTGACTGCTTCATTACCAATACAACTGATTGTATTTTAATTATTAACTGATCAACTCATTATAATATTCATTGCGTCAAACAGATAAATAGCCATTATAATAACAATCTACGGAATAATTACAGAATAATTGGATTTATCAGGTTTCCAATTAAAATCCCACACAGAGGCAGTCTAATTTCCTCTCTTCTGAATTAATAAGAAAAAGTTTATCAGGAGGCTCTAGGATGGCTGAATAGGATCATTTTGAAGTGTATTTTTCTTTTTCAGGTGAGACTAGATAAATTCATTTCGAAATATAATCTAATTATGTTTCTCGGATGCAAACATTATGGAAATAAAAGTAGAATAGAAATTCTAAGAATAATAAATATGTTTATTGGAAAATGTGTTTTTATCTTCTTGTAAGGTTTACCTTCCCCTCGCTTACCGTTTGAAAAGTCTATGATGCACATACAACTAAGGAAATCACATACACAAAAACTCAATCTTTCCGCCTTATGGAGTGATTATTCGCCTTTCAATAGGTGTCAATACCATCTGTCCGTGACGTTGTAAGTGCTCCTAATCATTGAATCCTCGTCTAGGCTACTTGCTTGTGAACATTCACTGAAAATTCAATATTGTATACTTGTATCTGATTATTGTATAGGAAGCTCCTATATCAATAGCAGTGTCATAAAAGAACTAAAGTGGAAACACATCTAATAATGATAGGAAATAAAATAACCCTGATTCTCATTGGAAAACAACAACACAAAAAAAAAAAATGATTGAACATACGAGATAAATGCGTACACAGTGATAATGAGAAGCTGACACGGAGAGTATTGACATCGTGACATCTTACAGTAATATACTGTGTATATGATTTTTGCTTCTTTTATACAAGTGAAAACGAAGATGTCCACAAGTTAACAGAGAATGTAATAGTTGTCTGCTGCATTTTCATCTTATAAATTAAATGAATGAGAGTTTAGAGGATATTACAGACCCAAAGGTACAATATAAGGCCAAAATTTACATTCAGTGTGTAAGCAACCACTAATACCATAATAAAAACTTGAAATCTTTCCTAAATTGGACGAAAGGCAAAAGTAGTGATTATATGATCCTTTGACACACCCAGACGTGGATTTGTTTCTCTATCTCTCTCTCTAACTGGGTTCGAGCAGGGTTCATAACGTTTCCGTGAAACACATTGAACCAAAACTACAACAATATCCTCCAAATATACTTGGATACTAATTTCAAGGGAGACAGTGTTAAAATAAATCCTAATGTTACTTTCTGCTTACTATTGGCCAAGGTAAAAGCAGAGATGAAGTATAAATGAACCTGCAAAAATGACAACTGTAAAAAATTGTTGGGAAGAAAAGTGTTATTAATGACATGAGTTTATAGTGGGACGTGGGGCAGACCTGAAAGCTACGTAAGAAAGGAAAAGTTGTTGGGCCAAGATTGGTGGCTTGGGTGGTAAGTTTAGGTAGATGAAACAATGTTTGATTTTTAAATAAACTGAAAATGAAGTTCAGATCCCTGAAATTGCGGACAAAATTTTACATTAAAATAATATGAGTAAAGTACAAATTTTTAAGGAATTTGGAACGAATCAATTGTGAAAGAACAAAGTAAAGGAACACAGACCTACAGAAAGAATGAAGGTGTGATGTGATCCTTTTAAATGATGCTCAGCTTCAGGAACCCAACCATGCTAATCAATTATCGTCCAGTTGCATCTTGAAAATACTGCTAAACAGAGGAAATACAGTGATTAAAAGGTGATAAATATGTATCAAAGATCAACCTTTCGAAATCTATAGGAAACGAAATTTACTATACGACCAAGCGTCAAATGGTGAAAATTTGTATCGAAAGGACCAAATTTACAGTGAGCTAGGCCAGATTTTTTAAGCACCTCCCCCCAAATAAGAAAAAAAAAAAGTGGAATGAATTCATCTGCAGGAAGTTATCCATTCAATAATGGAACGAAAGGTACCAGAGACGTCTCAGTTTGGACTGATAAAAGAGTAAACTGAATCATGAAATGTTAAGAATAATTGATGGATCAGTTGAGGTGAAGTTCGGAAACCTCTCTGTGTTTCGTAAGTAGCCATCAGGCGGCTATATGATTCATTTTTCGTAATTCCAAGGACAACAGGAATGGCAACTTAGTGTCCTTACCTAGTTACGGCCAGAAACAAATGGGAAAATAAAGAGCAAAGGAAAAAGAGTATATGGTGAGGTGGGGGGCGATAAATGAGAGGTTTGGAAAGCCATAGGAAACGAAGATATCTTAGCTGGAACGCGAAGTACAAAGATTAATTGTTTTCACAGAACAGATGTGGGTAAGTGGTTTAACGCACCTCTCTCTCTCTCTCTCTCTCTCTCTCTCTCTCTCTCTCTCTCTCTCTCTCTCTCTCTCGTCTCTCTCTCTCTCTCAAAAAGAGAAACCTGAGTTAACTTTTCTTACTTTCCATGTTTCTTTTTTGCTCGTGATAAAAATCGGTGGTGATGATGGTGGAATGCAGAAGTAAAAACTTTTGCAACATGAGATTACGGCAAGTGTAATGCAGTCGTGACAGACAGTGAAAACCTATGGACCTTATGGGAATACGTCAGAAGAGTCTTCTGTTCTGGACGACCACAAATACCAAACGCAGTTGATAACTGCTTAAAAGCACTGTGATATTAGTTTACTCTCTCATGCTTTATACAATCAAAATGTTATTACAGTTGTTTTAAGCCCTCGATAATCACAGGTAACAGCTTTGTACCACTGGATTCAGAGTCGTGCTCCATAATTTTGCTCTATA
>JANJGK010004606.1:45000-55000 GCA_039081455.1 Macrobrachium rosenbergii | reverse complement strand
ACACACGTGTGTGTACGCATGCATGTCCGGAAGTATTAACCACCTATCAAGGACACTGAACAGAGCCATCCTTCAGTCTCTGATTAAAAAAACAAAAGTGGATCTGCTCTCTCAGAAGAGGTCTTGAGGTCGAGTGCCAATAAGAAACTGAGCAGTCGTTGAATATCGGATATGAGCTTTTTTTTTCTTTTCGTTTTTCTTTTCTTCCAGGCAAAGATTTCTCGAGAGAGTACGTATTGACCAACGTCCCACTTGTGGACTGGACAGAGTTGAATGACAACGGACGTGAGAACTTATTGAATCGCTCTCTTCCCTGAGCTGGAGTTTTGTTTGATTGCGGATTATTTTCTTCATTATATTTTTCTCTGATGAATGAATTTAATCGTGGCTTGTATGATGTAGTTATTCATGTGGTATAGATTGTAACTCATATCTGATTAGAAATTATAAGCTTAAAACATCAACGAAACAAATATAAAAAACGGAGTATGACCTAAAAATCGGTGTTTTTGAGAGAGAGAGAGAGAGAGAGAGAGAGAGAGGAGAGAGAGAGAGAGAGAGAGAGAGAGAGAGAGAGAGAGAGAGAGAGAGAGAGAGATTAGGGGCTATGCAGATTCAATTATAAAAGGATACTGTAATGCCTGGAAATGAATAGTCACCTGCCTGTAATTACAGAGAACCTCAATTGCATTACCAAGAATATTGAATTTTGTCGTTCTAACTTAATTATTAGTCCGGATTATTAGAGATTATGGAGGAACGCTGCTTTTGAATAACCCACCCTTTCTCAATCAAGGTAACATTTAAGAAAAATGTTAATTTTGCCTTCGTAAGAAGTAACTAATTTTTGGTTTTGTGTTAATGATAATGTAATGACTATGGTAAGAATAGGAATCTACTGAACTGTGATAGCAAAAAAGAAGAATGAAGGGTATTTAATTTTCTTTGTACTTCAGATAAAAAAACGAAATGCGGAAAATGAAGATTAATGTCAGAAATACTATCAAATTAATATCAATTCGTATCCTCAACTCAAACTTTCTTATATCTCTTTGCAAGAAAAGAAATTAGATGCAAAGAAATAAAAACTATGACCCGTTTTCTCGAAATTGACAATTCTGGCTTTTCGGAAATTCCTTGGAAAAGGGATATCAGATTGAAATAAAGGAACTACGGAGAAGGAACGATGACTACAAATCATTTTTCTAAAATAGAAGGTTTTCTTGGTTAATCAGAGCCATAATTTTGTACCTGTAATGTTTCAGTTGATAGCGGAAGCGAAGCTGGCATCACCAAGGCGCCTGGAAGAGACGCAGCTGGAGGTGGCTGAGAAGTACATTCCAGTCAGTGGGTCGGTCACTGGAAAGAACTTCTTGATTCAGATGAGCAACATCGGCGTTCTCAACTGCCGGATCCAGTACCTTTGCCGAGAGGCGGTACACTGAAAAAACAGTTGATTTCGTTACGGGTTTGATTTTTATGTATGTACTGTCTTCGTTTACATTTTATATATGGTCATTTGATGTAAAAAAAAAAAAAACAATACCATATTAAAATTGAATGAAATACATTAACAGATGACCCAACATTAACTGATAGTAGACAAGAGATTTCATTATAGGTTTGATTTTTAAGTATGTACTCTCTTCATTTACATTATATATATGGTCATTTTATGTAAAAAAAAAAAAAAACTACCAAATTAAAATTGAATGAAATACATTAACAGATGATCCAACATGAACTGACAGTAGACAAGAGAAGTATCAGGGTCTTGAAAAGGGTTTGAAAGCGCTTGTTACGAAAGAAAATTGAAAGAACGTACAGGTACTGTACAAGGAGGTTGGATTCTCTTACCGATGGCGCAAGAAAATTTTGCTTAATACACATCAGTTCAGGAGTAAACATTACAAACGTTAGACGAATGAGAAGAAAGATGTTTCATAACATAAGTGAATGATGTAGTAATATATTCATTAAAACTGCAGACTTCAGTTAAAATACACATCCTAGAAATTCAACGTGGTAACGTAGCAAACAGATGAACAATTCTCAAGGAAACTATCTGTGCGGGAACAAAGATGAAATGGATTGAGTATAAAGGAATACATGATGAGAATTAATGCAGGCTAACAAACAACCATAAAGGTCATAAATGGATGAGTAATAAATCCTGATGGAATGAGAACAAAATCATTTTAAGAAGACAAAAGGTTTCTGATTATTTGTCGAGGGCTACTATAGAGCAATAGCCCCCATCAGTATAAGGCCGGTTTAATGCAAAACGAGAGAACATTTAAAGCAATTACACACATTAAGCATGTCAACCATCATGAGTATGAAATTTCTTAACAAAATTGGCCTTATAACCGAGAACGAAAATATGCAGAATCTATATATTTCAGAGAAAATCTGATCAATATGATTGCTGTATTTTTTCATCGGGTAACTTCCGTTGACTTAGAAATAATTTCCAGTAACAGAAATCTCTCACTATCTTTCAAACAATAACTCTGATTTTCACGTCCGAATTTCCGCGAGAGTAAGTAATGGTAGAGTGTATTTAGTGGAATACTGCGATATTTTATCACTATGATACTCAGTTACTGTGACATTTTATCATTATGATACTCAGTTGCTGTTTGTATGGGCATACATTTACATTTTTTTCTATTTATCTTTAACTAATTTTATTTCCAGATATTTTGTATTTTATTTTTTCAGTATGGGGATCCTATTCTACGTGAATACCTTGAAATACGAACAATTATGTCTATTTTTTCCTCTAGTCATAGATATCTTAACATTCTCTATTAGCAATGTTGTATTTGTGTAGCAGCAGATTTAAATAAAAGTGGTGGTTTTATCGCCATCACGCACCATCGCCGTTCCATGCAATGTATAATCCTCCAACGCTCCAAAAGGATTATATTCCAAATCCCCCATCAAAAAAGCTCGTTGTATATAGATGAGTTTTATGAATTAGATAAGTAATTAACAATATATTTCAAACGGAAATATCTCCAAAACTATGCCTATGTCGAACTGTAGTGACTGATATCTAACGGAATTTTATATCAGGGAGGATTATACAAGCATAACAAGTGATGTTTGGTAATCAATATTTCGTTTTTTTACTATACTTCTTGTGATTCTAAAATACTGAATTTTAATCCTCATGTCAACATTAGGAGAAGTATAATTTTTTTCATCAAAATCAATTTAAACTGTGATGTTGATGATATATATAAATACAGAATATCTCTTATAACACGAATGTATACACAGAATTTACATTTAGGACGAAACGGTCTAAACGAGATTCAGTGAAATCTTACGACATGGCGTTGTGGGTCCTGGGCTCATCAGGTGATTGTATCGGAATATCGTAAAGCCATTATCATATTTAATTCCCATAATAAGGAATCATAGCTTAACGATTTGACCATATGTAATGGATTCGGAGAATTTCAATTGTTTATTTACTTTTTTCTTTTGAGCAAAAAATTCAGTTCCGGAATTATGGAAGCTTTTTATGGACAAATAGCAATAGCAGATGAATAAATGGATAGATCAATAGTTCAAAACACAACCAAATATAATTCAGATTTGTTTCGTCAGCTGAAAGTGATAGAATTACAAAAATGTTTAAGAAAAGAGGACCAGTGGAAAGAGAAATGACTGTCTAGAAGATGAGCAAAATGAGTGGTGAAATGACTGAGAAGATTGGCAAAATGAGTGGCGAAATGACAATTAACTTTAAGAAAAGTAGAAATGACGAACGGGACAGATGAGGAACAAAAGATTCAAACAGAATATTCGGGGTCGGAAAACGGAGAAGCTGATTGGCAGTAGTAGGAGGAGGATGAAAGGATAATTAGGAGAAGCGACGGGGCAGGAAGACCATGAAACAGTTGGGAATAATTGGGAAGTGGAAAGTCTAACATCAGAATAATCGCTTTCACGAACATCCTTGGTAATGTCGTTATCAAAGGAACTATAGCATCTTAGCTACACACATTGTGTACTTGGTATTGTGTTGTAGATGTTGGTGGACAAGGCTGCAATGCATAATTTAATTAATTAAAGGGCTCGTACTGCAGTTACACATAATAGACCCTTGTGACGTTGTCCTGGAAAAGGTAAACCGTTTTAAGAGGTCCTTTCAGCTCGCAGTTGCGTCTTATGTGTCGCAATATTAAATGAAATTTCGAGTAGCATGAGGGGAATTGTATGGTAAATATTCTAAATAGCTCTATAGAAACGCACTGATAGTGGATACCCAAACGCCCACATTATTAACGTGTTAGTCATTATTACATATACAAATAATATATTAACGTAGAAACTGGTTTCAAGATTTGTGTATGCGCACACCATTATGCAAACTGCCTTTAGACAGGGACTTTTCCCCCCCAAAAAAAATTGATAATAGCGATAGCTTCCTCCGAGTATTTGGTGACCTAATTGCATGATAGCCAAACTTACCTAGTTTTTCGTCAGGCTAACCATTATACGAATGGCGTGGCAACACCCGGGGTCTGATTTATCGTGATTCATGATGCTTCCTGTTTCGCATCGTCATTCCGGAGTTTATTGCGTAAACAGCAATGCTTTAGAATTTCCCTCTTTCTCGTTTGCTCCCCTTCTCTTTACAATTACATTTTTCTCTGTTATGCCGATGTAATAAACGTAATTGGTCTTAAAGTCCTTAAATGAGTTTATTTTTTTTCTAGTATTCAATACCCAAGCCCGCCATTATTTTTGTAGTGGTACGGATAACTGATCACACATATATGAATACACACGTGCATAATTTCACACACACACACACACACACACACACACACACACACACACACACACACACACACACACACACACACACATATATATATATATATATATATATATATATATATATATATATATATATATATATATATATATATATATATATATATATATATAATATATATATATATATATATATATATATATATATATATATATATATATATATATATATATATATATATATATATATATATTATATATATATATATATATATATATATATATATATATATATATATAATATATATATATAATATATATAATATATATATATATATATATATATATATATATATATATATATACTGTATATATAAATGTGTGTATATATATGTATGCATGTATGTACGTATGTATACATACATGCGTGTGGGTGTATGCGTGCACAGAAGTCAGTCGACGAATCACAAAACTGCACCGATCTTGAAAGACAAATATATTTGTCCTTCGGTAATGACAGCATAAAAACCAGTTAGGGGGAAAAAGCCGGACTATATCCTCTCCAGGAAACGATCAGTCACGTCCCAAGAACTCAGGAAGTTGGGAGGCGGCGAGATATCGCTCGCATGAATTTGGATTTGCGTTGAGTGACACGAAAATGGGAAGAAATTCTTTCTCGTGTTGCAAATCATCTCTCTTTCGGACGTTCGCCGCTTCTCTGTTACTCCTGATTTGGAATCGCGAGTGACAGGAATTACAATCGCCACATAACAATGATTACACTTCTTGGATAAGTGAATCTAAACAGTTTCCTGGAGTGATTACGTTACAATGTAGCCATTTTCCTCAAATAAAAAAAAAAATTCCGTGACTTTCAAAATATTTCCGAAGTACATGAGAAAATTATCATCTTGGACGTTCCTTTGATGAACGGCCTTGAGTAATTGAAAACATGAGTCTTTTTACGAATACATTACATCACTAGGTAAAAATATGGTCCCACATTAATATCAGTTAACATGAATAAACAGAAATGGCTCGAGACTGCGCGTCGAATGGTCAGCTATCAAGCATGTCATATGATTTTCCGATAGAGAAGATCGACATTTTCATATACATATGAAAGCTCCCACCCCCTACCCTCCACCCCCACCTCTCTCTCTCTCTCTCTCTCTCTCTCTCTCTCTCTCTCTCTCTCTCTCTCTCTCTCTCTCTCGTCAGTGACCAGTGTTGTTGCCTCGCCTCTCCACCTACGCATCTCTCGCGGACTTAGATGATTTTTTTTTTATAAACGTTTTGGGTAAGATTTACATATTAGAATTAAACATACTGCTATTAACATCCCTAGAAAACTGAATATTCCAAGAGTTAACAATAACTTTACACAATCATATGGTAACTTTATTAAAGCCTACAACGGAAGAATTTGGAACCGAAAATGGCCAATGGGCGGTCGTGGAAATTACTCCGGCCGTGAATAAGACGAGACGGGTGGAGCGCGAGAACCTGTTTCTCAAGGAATTAATTTCTCTTTCGGCAGAGCGTCTAAGGACACATTCGCTTAGAAAGCGGGGTTTCCTAAAGCGTTTTGAAGTTATTTTCCAAAATTTCTAAAAGACACATTGAATATTAATCGTCAAATGTACCTTTGACTGAATGTTCTCCAACCTGTTCAGATCAAATGAACCGCCATTCGGATAAATGTCATTGGACAAACATGAGCGATGCATATACCAGTACATATTTTTGTAACAGCTGAGTGGTGATCATTGATATCTCGTATTTAGATACGAACAAATATAGTAAGGACAAAGAATTGTTCTTTCTAAAATATTTTGATTGTGATTTGCTGAAAACTGATCGCTAGTGTCCCCTCTGGTAGATAATAAACCAAAATGGCCTACTTCTGCTGTAATTAAACTGACATGGTATTGTCGCGAGGCAACTGTCAAGTGTGATAAGAGATATAGTGCGCGCATTTCTTGCGAAATCAATACTTTTATTTCATAAACATAATTAAAAGATAATAAGAAAATATCACTAAGTAAAACTAAAAAAATAAATGCTCAGTTACACGCATTTCTTGGGAAATCAATACTTTTATTTCACAAACAAAATTAAAAGATAATAAGAAAATATCACTAAGTAAGTAAAACTAAAAAAAATAAATGCTCAGTTACTTGCTCCCGATGAGCAAGCTTCCTCCATAAAATGCAACTTGAGTCTCTTGATGTCTTCCGAACGGCGCCAGGCCCATGATTCTTTGATGAAGGTAGAGGGAAGTATCCTCTAAAGGTAGCAGTAACTTTCGTAGACAACCATGAAGTTTTCTCTCTTATTCATTTAAAGATAGCTTTTTTTTTTTTACTTTATTCAGCATTACTTGAGTACTAGATGATGAGATTCATAACTCACGTGACTCCCAACCCAGCAAAGCCGTCATGATTTTTAAATGAAATTAAAATTTAGTTTTCATTTTAATTCATTTACATTCGTTTAGTTTCGTTACTTCTTGTCTCTTTTAATAATCAAATTTTCTTTGATTATCCTTGAGAAGGAAGCGGCTAGGAGCAAATTCACATATGAATCCAAAAATAATTAAAACTATTTTTTTTTCTTCACGAGTAAAATTAAAGTATGTTACAATCCTTGTTCATTTTCGTATTCCTTACTGGTTTGATTTATGTATCTAAATTTTTCTTTCGTCGTTTACGTATATTCTGAGGAACTATCTGACGCTAGATCAGCCCAAGGACAGAATTTTTTTTTTTTTTTCTTGTCAGTGAAATATTAGCTCTTCCACTTCATTGCTCGAGATTCCAAATGCCACGTCCAGAAATGGAAGTTGTCAATAAAGCTAAGAGTTCAGAAGTTCGACGACAGCAGCGAAGACTCGGATGGCGAAGCAGTTTCTTGATTTTTTGAGCAAGTCGAAAAGTTTCCTGAATAAGTAAACGGGTTTCACGAGGGTAAACGACAACACTCAAGCATCAGAAATGAGGTGCGAGAGACTCTTCTTTTGCTTCTCCTCTTTTTCTCTCGGTCTCTCCCATCCCGTCTTTTTCATTTGAAATGATGCCGTGTTTGATGGACTGAACTGGAGGTAAGTATCTTCTCAGTTTAACAGTCCTTACCTGGTCAGTTGATGATCTTTCTGGGGTGTGCAATGGGGCCTCGGTACAGCTTCTGCAGGTATTGTTTGGTAAATGCTTCCTTGAGATCTGATAGGGGCACCTTTCTCTGAGGTGTGCAATGGGGCCTTGGTACAGCTTCTGCAGGTATTGTTTTGTAAATGTTTCCTTGAGATCTGATATGGGCACCTTTCTCTAAGGTGTGCAATGGGGCCTTGGTACAGCTTCTGCAGTTATTGTTTGGTAAATGTTCCCTTGAGATCTGATAGGGGCACCTTTCTCTGAGGTGTGCAATGGGGCCTTGGTACAGCTTCTGCAGGTATTGTTTGGTAACTGTTTCCTTGAGATCTGATAGGGGCACCTTTCTCTAAGGTGTGCAATGGGGCCTTGGTACAGCTTCTGCAGGTATTGTTTGGTAACTGTTTCCTTGAGATCTGACAGGGGCACCTTTCTCTGAGGTGTGCAATGGGGCCTTGGTACAGCTTCTGCAGGTATTGTTTGGTAAATATTTCCTTGAGATTTGATAGGGGCACCTTTCTCCTCCCATGGCCTCTTCAGTTCACAACTGCATGAAAAGTCTTCAACAGTGCAAATAAAAGATCAAACCCTGATTTTAATTGCTCACTGAGGAAGCAGGATAAACGAAAACTGTGACTACATCAATCTTGGTAAACTAACACAAAATTCGACAACAAAATTGTACCCATCTGTTAGACGTAATTTTCTACAGGCCAGTCGCCGTCAGTATCAGTCAGATAACTCCTGGCCATAACAGTTGTTTGGATAAACGCGTGCTTAAAAGAACGTCTTTAAAAGATGTGTTGCAACGAAATGATAATCAAAAAGTGCGTCGTTAATCAGAACATAAAATTCAAACCACATATGATGAAGTGCAACCGAGCATCAGCCATCCTAACCACCCACTGATAGTGACTACTACAAGAAAAATACCCATATAAAATAGAAGATTTATCTAGTTTATATAATGCCCCATAATCAGGAATATCACTGGACAAAGTGACCTAGCCAAGGACCTACAGACTTTTATTACGAAATTAGAAATGATGCAGTTAGATTGTCGCAGCCACAATACTAGACACATATTGCACCTCACTAGACTTAGTTGGGAATAGTGCAGGCAACTACAAAAACGTGTATAAAACAGGACGAGTTAACGATAATGCAGAATCTAAAGTTGCTCTTGAGATTAATGTCTTCATCTCAAAGGCTCTCCTTAATGCCTTCAATCACCCTCAAATAACTTTAGGGATATACATCCGTCCTCAGTTCCTCGTTGGGCGAGTCGGTAGAGTTGTCTCCGGCCGGCTAATGAAGAATTAGAGGAATTTATTTCTGGTGATAGAAATTCATTTCTCGCTATAATGTGGTTCGGATTC
Source organism: Macrobrachium rosenbergii (assembly GCA_039081455.1). Classification (NCBI taxonomy): domain Eukaryota; kingdom Metazoa; phylum Arthropoda; class Malacostraca; order Decapoda; family Palaemonidae; genus Macrobrachium; species Macrobrachium rosenbergii. Next base: position 45,675 of record JANJGK010004606.1, on the reverse strand, counting down.
CACAATAAGCTGTAGGTCCCGCTGCTAGGGTCTTAGCCACGTAAAATGAGTCTAATCCTTCGGGCCAGCCCTAGGAGAGCAGTTAATCAGCTCAGTACTTAACTTTTAACTTAACATCCGTCCTCGGAGGCTATCGTCTTAAAAGCTCTTATTCAATTTCGAAAATACAATAGAGAGAGAGAGAGAGAGAGAGAGAGAGAGAGAGAGAGAGAGAGAGAGAGAGAGAGAGAGAGTAAGTATGATTCATTGTAATTCTGGAATGGATAAGGGAGAGACTTATATGGAAACCTCGGCGGTTTAAAGCTTGTTTTACGATGACTTCTTTTTTGTCGTAGCATTAAGGAGAATGAAGCACGATGTTTTCCCTTCTACTGCAAGGTTATCAGTACGGGGAGAGAGAGAGAGAGAGAGAGAGAGAGAGAGAGAGAGAGAGAGAGAGAGAGAGAGAGAGAGAGAGAGAGAGAGAGAGATTTCCCTTTTCGTATCATAATAGAACCAGTTTGGACATGAATTAAGTGCCCTTCCAAGTAAAAGAATAGTCCGTTTTGAGAAAGAATATATCAACATCAGCAATCTGATACGGCAATATCTCTCTTTTCAGACCAAGTCGCGAATGTTTTCCTTGTAATTTACTTCGAGAGTTAGTCATGTGAATAAGCATACCCGTGGTATGGT
>JANJGK010004606.1:0-42500 GCA_039081455.1 Macrobrachium rosenbergii | reverse complement strand
GTCCAAATCATAACTGCTAATATCGAGAAACCGAAACCGACCTCTACGAATCACTCTATTTACAGAGATAAATCTCTGGCAGAAGCAGGAATCCATACCGGAGAACAGTATTCCAGTAAAGGAAGCACAAATGACCTAAAAAAAAGGATGCACTGATATCACCAGTGCTATAAATACATCAGGCGTTTCATACAATACCTAAATTTCGTGCGGCATTTGCTGACACTTTCATTAGATGTTACTCAAAAGTAAGATGTGAGTCAAAAGTTACATCTGAATAGTTAAAGCTTCAGACTCATTCACAAGAGTCCCACCCACCTGGAGGGGAGGATGAGGTGGAAAATCTATACGAGATCTGCTAAGCAACAGTTTTTTGTTATGAAAACACACACACATTTGTATACATATATATATGCATACACACACACACACACACACACACACACATATATATATATATATATATATATATATATATATATATATATATATATATATATATATATATAATATATATATATATAATCTGGATACACTATGGAAAAAGACAAACGGCAATATTTTCAGTTTCACTATATCTATTTTAGCACTAAAATCGCAATTTGTGCGGGAAAATTCAGAGGAATAACAAATCATTATACTGATGGCTTACATGTGATTAAATCATCGGACAAATTATGAAAAATTGTTATTCTGATGCGAAACATTTGGCCTTCATTTTTGTATTCTTCGTGCAAACAGAGGATTTTACAAAATGGTCATCATATTTTACAGAAAAATGGATTGTTTGAGTTAAAAACATATATATATATATATATATATATATATATATATATATATATATATATATATATATATATATATATATATATATATATATATATATATATATATATATATATATATATATATATATGTGTGTGTGTGTGTGTATATATATATCAACTGTAATCATTTAGATTCTTTAGTTTCGACCAAATTCTGACGCACGAATTAAGTCTACTAATTGATGCTTCTTAATATTTTTGCATCTAAAAATTAAGGCATTATTGTTTTTCGCAAGTTTAATTACTTAACTTACGTCATATTCGGAGGAATATTTGCAAGTGCCTTTCTCTCTCTCACTCACTCACTCTCTCGCTCGCTCTCTCTCTCTCTCTCTCTCTCTCTCTCTCTCTCTCTCTCCTCTCTCTCTCTCTCTCTCTCTCTCTCTCTTACACATACACAAACACACAAACTCATACGCACACACAAACACATGCACACACACACACACACACACACACAGGAACCGTTAGCTCCTAAACTGAAAGTTTGTTTTGCAGTCAGACATCACTACGGTTATTTGGTTGTGTAATGTAAGGAGTTTAGCTCACGATTTGCATAATTCCTTTGTTTATGCCTTTATTCCTGTTCGTGTTATGCTAATCATATTCATACTCACCATAATTAACTCTGCACTTAATTCCTTGGATATAAACTTCATGCTTAAGAATCACAACTATGTGTAAGATATTTTTATATCTTCTTTCTCTCAGTAAGCTCACGAAACACCACTCAGTTCATAAGCATGCATATTTTCAGTGAATAATTTTTTAATATATAAGTGATGAAGAAGCCGCGCCAGAATATATATATATATATATATATATATATATATATATATATATATATATATATATATATATATATATATATATATATATATATATACATACATACATACATATATATATATATATATATATATATATATATATATATATATATATATATATATATATATATATATATATGCATATATATATACACACATTATATGTATATATAAATTAGCAATTTATTGCCAGTATGTTAAGCAATAATGCATTTTATTTTACCAAACATTTTTTCCTCCCACTAACGTCATTCATTTGCTTTTATTTACGGACAAAACTTATACAGTAAAGATGGGTCTGAGCAAGTTTTTGGATTCCTAATCATCCCCGAAACATGAAGACTTAAATAAGTGCTATTAACCATAAAATAGTAAGCAGAAGTAAACTATAAAAGAATTACGGACTACAGAACGAGGGGTGCTGAAGAAGCGTCCGGTCCCATAAAAGTATATTTTGTATCGCCACAGAGCAACATTTAAATGGCGCAAATGTACCTGGAATTCCATGTTATTAAAACGGTAATGTGCAACAATAAATAAATGATAGCGCAAAATCAAATGAAATAATGTTTATTTTTATACTCCCGAAGGTTACAGCAGAAAACGAATAACAATTGCAGGGCAGTAATTAATTACAACTTATACGTTTTGGTAACCACGACAGAACATGGTTGTGCATAGATATCCATCACAACAACAACAAAAATAACTAATCCTGAGACAATGATTTTTTTTTCGGAAACAAAATGATAAAATAATGCCAAAGCAAAGAGTGAAATGATTACAAGTAAAATATACACGCCTTATTGTATATTTTTTCAATCTTATTTTTATTGGTTTATTATTTTCCATTTATTTATTATTTTTTATTTATCTATTTATGTATTTTTATTTATTTATTTATTTATTTGTTAATATATTTATCCATTTATTTATTTATCTATATATTTCAAAAAGAACCATTGCCTAGCTGAGCTAATATGACTAAGCGTCCATTCACCCAAAACAAAACTGACCATTCTTTCCTTGTAGCAATTATGCTGTTAATCAAATGATGCTTAGCAGTGGGGTGACTTCGATGTTTTGCAAATATCAAGGGAGAGAATTCTAAGGCATCTGTCCGAAAATACAGAACATATATTTATTGGCAGCCGATCGAGACTACGGTCTACCCCAAAGCCAAATCAAAGTCCTTCAAAAGAAGGCATCGTGCTTACCCCATACAAAAATGGGAAAAAGCACTTTAAAAGAGGAAGAAGAAGATTCACTGGAAATGATGTTAGTGCTTAATAAAGGTCTATGAAGACTTTCCGTACTAAATCGCCCCTTTCTTGACACATTAGTGTCTGGGAATTTTTTTTTTTTTTATAAAAGACATCATTGATACACAAAGCTTAGAAAAAGGTATACAAAATGAGTTTCTGGTGAAAAGCAAAAAGAAAGTACCTTTAAATCCACGTACAGTTTATTAAACCAAATAGACAGCACTGCTTATTTGAACAGTCAAAACAGGCGAGATGTAGCTTGTAGCACCCGACTTAATTTATGAAAGCATGGAAGGTGTATTACAGAACGAATAAAAGAGGGAAGAGGATGCCAAATTGATTATATAGATGAGGAATTACAAAGGAATTTTTCATCCATTAAAGACTAACATGCATTTTTGTACGGTACATAGCGGTCATTATATACAAACGATATAAAAATTAGTCGGATTCAGTTTCGCTGTATTTCAGCGTTTGTACTAATTGCCATATTTTTCCTGTGATTCAGAAAATCCTGTGATTATGAATCCGCAGCTCAACGAAATGAAATCCACACAGCATACCAATTAAGAATTCAGTTCATCACATCTAATCCTTACCCGGCTTTGGGTTCGAGAATAAATCGTTCTGGAATCTTCATTTACATCGTTTTCCCTCAGTGCTGAAAGCATTTGTGTCTCTATGGCTTCCTGAGATATTGGCACTGCGGATATAACATAAATTGTTTGTTAATGGGTCTAGCTGCAGATCGGAGATAGGCTAACCCCGGTTCGTCAGTCGGAGAGGCGGAGGGTGATCGCGGTTTTGGATCTTCCCGGCAGCCACAATAGTGGAAGAAATGAATTATTGTTCATTTACATCATTCTACATTAAGGCTACCTAATACCCAAACTAGAGAGCCGAGGAGCAATATACATCTACGTGTGGATGAAACGAAGATTCAGAACAGTTACACAGATCAATTATACAAAGCACTAATAAATGTTTCAACAAACTAATTTGATCTAAAGACCAATATCGCGAATGAGCGTTATTTGTGTAAACAGTGTAATCAAGATAGCCATGCGTGTTGGTAGTTACGAGATCGAAACGAGAAGACTAGCTTAAACTTGCGAGTTTTCAGATAAAATGTTTTTCTATTTAATTAACTAAAATTCTTCTGAAACGGAAGGAAACATGCAGGAGAGGGAAAAACCTTATTCCAGACTCATTACAAGGTACTGCCAGAGATTTAAAGGCAGCACATTTGCAATAAAGTGCTTTATAAGTCATGCCTACTTCAGGAGGCCGAGGTTAAACAGGTATTAGCAACTCCTCGGCGTTATTGCATAATTAAGAAGAGTTTTGCAAGGAAAAACTATCCACCAGGAGAACTGGAAGTCTAAGTTTAGCGCGCCTGCCGAACGCGGATGGACCGTATGTCAAATGGGTCATAATTAGACCAAACGTGCTTTTGAGGTGATTCTGAAGGTAATCACGCTTGCGTAGGTAACACATATCCTGTAACTGGTAAAAATGAAAAGAAATTGTGGAGACTTAGGTCATCTAATATATGAGTATAGGCTTCCAAATCCTATAATTTAAAGACATACAGTAACAGGTTGAAATCAGGAAATGGAAGCGTCAGCTCCAAGACTGAAAAGCAAATTCTCAGTCACAAACACGAGAAATACGAATGTTCCTTGCAACATTAATAACCGAGGTTATGATTAATGATAAACTTATTAGTGTAAGATCTGATACAGCAACATAAGGTTGATGTATAATATTCCTAACAAGTAACTGGAAGGTGTAAAAATATACCGCGAGATTAAGATAGTGGGTGTATTAATTAAACTGGCAGCTGCAGCAGATTCTAAAGCACGGCATATCAACAAAAGATTGATTGTAAACCATCACTTAGTTTAGACTGGCTGAGACAACCAGATTTGAACATAAAAAACAATTAGCATTATACAATTTTCATGAGTTTAATGAAGTTTTCAAAGATGAGACTGACGCTGTAATAAAAGGCAAAGCGCTCTTGTTAGCGAACTCAGACGCGACTCAAACAATCTTTGCTTCTGCTACGGCGGTTGCGATGCAAATCAGGAGGTTAGAAGATCTAAGTGCTTGGCAAAATGTAATGTATTCGGATTAGTCCAGAAGCGGACGATAACGGCTAGACTAAGCTGGGCGGTGAGCATACAGTAGCCTTTAGCACAGTTACAGCATTTTAACATCCTTATGACATGTTCGCAGCTTGGAAAGATTTTACAAGACTTGGGATGTGAGTGATTCTGGACAACTATGCTTGAACGATGCTTGGAGGAATATGGTGCAACTGAAATTTTAAATAAAAACATTTTCACTGATTTTCTTGAGTTTATGAAATAGTTTTTTGTATTGATTAAAAGTAGAATAATCGAGCTGTAAAGATCGAACCAGACAACAGTGAAGAGAAATTTATGTTAGATAACAAAGAATATTCCCCTTACTAGAAAAAATTGTCCTTAAAATGCATATTTGCTAATAAAGCAACGCGTATATTCTTTCTCTGTTTAAATAGCAAGAAATAAACTCGGCATCATTATTACAATGCTAAAAATGAACTATTTATGCAATATACAGAAGATAATTTAGTGTTTCTTGCCCATATCTGTTAATCAAGAACCCAAAACAATCTATCCCTTCCAGAACACAAACCACCGATACTGATAACAAACTTTCCTTTATACTATGAAGTGTTTTACCCGAGTTTACTTAATAAGGAAAGGGTAATAGGATATAGAAGTAGGCCATATTATTCTCGTTAACTACCATAATGATGATAATAACAAGAAAGTAGTCCATTGTTTGAGACATGAAAAGACATGAAGCGGGATTAGGTTATCAGCGGTTCGCCACTTAAGGTAATATATATAGGAATTCAGCAATTTTATGAACATTTTTTCCAGGGAAGCATTATGTTGAAAATTCAGGTTTGCTCAATCTCTCTCTCTCTCTCTCTCTCTCTCTCTCTCTCTCTCTCTCTCCACGCACCCTCAGTGCATGCACACATACGGACATACGCAAACACACACACATTATATATATATATATATATATATATATATATATATATATATATATATATATATATATATATATATATATATATATAAATTTCTGACTCACATCAGGAACGAACCCAGGTCTTTCAATTGAAAGACAAGACCGCTGCCAACCAAGCCACACAAATCATAAGCTTTACCTGGGCAGGCTAACTGCCTTGCATACCAGCGTGTTTTCCCCAACTTCCCGACTCAGCAGTGACCCAACTGACAGCATTTCATCCGAATTATCCTTTCAGAGTGAATATGATAGTAATAATCAACACACAATGACGTGTGGAACTGAAATAAATTTCTGACTCACATTAGGATCCAACCCAGATCTTTCAATTGAAAGACAAAGATCGCTGACAACTAAGCCACACAAGTTATAAAATTAGTTGGAACCTAAGTACCACTGTACCTAAGTCTTTACCTGGACAGGCTAATTGCCTCGCATATCAGGTGTTTTCCCCAGCCATCAGAGGAGAAAACAAACTCATGATATGTACATGAGCATGTAGTCAGATGCAAGCACGATGAAGAGAGAGAGAGAACCTGACACAATATGAAGCGAAAACCTGGGCAGTTCTGCTGAAGATGGAATCACCGGAATTCATCTCCACGGAAAGTATTGATGTTCTCAAGACAAAGGAGACGAAGAGCAGTACAGAAGACAGAGAATGAAGCGAGTTCGAGTTTTCTAATGATGGCTCTTTGCAGCCTGAAAAGGGAACTATGAAGGAAACTTAATGAAAATATTGATTATCTGGTCTGAGAGCGTACAGACAGAAAGACTGAGATGCAATAGATAAGCAAGTAAAAAGTGTATCGAAGTTTCTTCGGCGCAATCGGGTTTTTTGTACAGCGTACAGTGTAATGCTGTATGAAGCTCGCAGCCACGGCCCATGAAACTCTCAGCCGTGGCCCATGAAACTTTCAGCCACGGCCCGGTAGTGGTCTGTGTTCCTAAGCTGGCCAAATCGAAAGATGGAGGTGCGTCGGCGACGCCTCCGAAATTGGACTCGGTGGTGACAGACGCACGATCCATGGCTAAACTATAACCTTAAATATAATAAAAACTACTGAGGCTAGAGGGCTGCAATTTGGTATGTTTGATGATTGGAGGGTGGATGATCAACATACCAATTTACAGCCCTCCAGCCTCAGTAGCTTTTAAGATCTGAGGGCGGACAGAAAAAGTGCGGACGGACAGACAAAGCCATCTCAATACTTTTCTTTTACAGAAAACGAAAAAGGAAATCTCTGTTGGATACCGAAACGAAACAAGTTTAAAAAAAGCAGCAACTGAAAGTATGTCAATGGCTAATCGAGCAAGGCTGTCGCTACCATTCCACACTCGCATGTTTTTATTTACTCCAGAAATTTCCTGACGAAAATATGCGCCTCAAAACAAAGTGTAAATAAACTCTCTTTTTGTCTCTCTTTTCACATTGACCTCTGCAGCTGAAGTCTGAAGGGACTGTTCTTTGCTAAAATATTTTTATATATTTCTACGATCAGCTTTTTCCCTGTCATCCAGTTAATTACTAAAAAATATTAACTACTCCCTGGGGGCAATGGCTAGTTATTCAGTGATAATAACATAACCGTTGTGGTAAAGGATGTAATATGCTTCTCTTCATTGTTAATGATATGCATATGTTCACATATAACATTAAACCATATATACACATTTGCAAACTCAATTACACACATATAAATATATACATACATATATATATATATATATATATATATATATATATATATATATATATATATATAATGTGTGTGTGTGTATGTGCTTAGTCAAAGCATAAAAAGGCTCACTCATATTCACTAAGAAGGAAAATATTATTTCACCAAAACTGGCACAATGATACAGGTTCTTCGTTCTTCGGGAAACAGAGAGAGAGAGAGAGAGAGAGAGAGAGAGGAATAAACCAATAGGCAAAACATTTAAAGTTACGAAACACGTTTGCAAAAGCTAACGACTTCCAAAGGTTCCGAGATTGAGGTGCAAAGAAAACCTAAACCATTGATCTCTTAAAACTTTTGTTTATGAAATCTCACGAATCACTTTAGTTTTTCCCCAAGGAATTTACAAACTGAAATTCCATTACAGTGATTGCCCAGCGGACATCTCAAGACCATATAACCTAGATTTATTCCTTTTTGTCGCTATACGAAAATCCATGAGAAATTCCCTTCGGCTGCCATAACTCTAAAGCGCGTTTCCTTGACGAGAGAGTCTCGGCGGATACTTCTTCAGTTTACGAAGGCGGAATGTCAGCCGCCCCGCAATGAAACGCCTCTATACGTAAATATTCTTTAGAATATGATTCTGTAGGATATTATGCAAAGCCGACTTTCTGGCCAAAGATCCATCCTCACTGATAACACTTTTGTGCAAATACTCACTGGACCATATGACTGCCCAATTTAAGTCAGAAGAATGATGATGGAAGCAGAAAGTAATGCTTGCTTTTGGTCGCATGTCGTTTTAAAATAAACGGAACTGTAAATAAAATTTGAATGTTTGGTGATTCTTTATTTCGATTTTGTTTTAAATGGAATTTCAAGATTCAATAAGTAAGAAAAAAAATCCAGAACGAATGGGCAAACATTTGCTGTCCTGTCAAAGATGTTTCGTTTGTGGAAATCAGAAACAATCCGTAATTGTTATTAACGTATATTTATATACCATCTTTGCTAGCTTATTAGATTCAATATTGAATGTTTAGTAAATTGAATAAAATTGTCTAAATCCTGAATACTCTCTAACAAGCTTTGGTAGCTAGTCCTAGCTGAGTAAAAGTTCAATTACTGAACAGAGAAGTAAGCTCATTTGAATCACAAATATAATAATTCTTGGACAGTATTTTCTTTTCCTCTCTTGATCTTCCCACCTTTTCCTCTCTCTGAGTTGTATGTAGAGTAAATGAAAAGCATTAACAAAAAGCGGATATGGTATTTGATTATAAAAGAGCCATAAACTAAATCCCTGGCTTATTCTGAGTTTTTTTTTATAATCAGTCTTAATATCTGAAACTGCGATTTCGTCCGTAGAACTATTACGAATCTGGGTCACTCCTTCTCAACGCCTATCGCCCGATGACGATTCCCTCCTCACCTGTCTAAGCCACTGACTTTATTCTATCCTCCTGATGAAATCGCAATATTCATACACGATGTGCATCATATTCATTATTACCATTATTACCATCATCCTTATGATAATTATTTGCTAATGGGAAACGTCTAGAAAAACTGCATTCCGTTTTTTTTTTTTTTTTTTTTTTGAAGAATTGCTCTAAAAAGAAAATAAGAACGTTGACCGTCTACAAATAAACTTCCCTTCTTTCACAGTCACTTATTCCGATATAGACAAAGTTATGACGTCAGCAAATAAGTATGGAATATATCACGGCGGAAGTATAAAGGACAGACAATCAAAAACTGCCAAAATGTTAACGAAGATAGACGACACGCTCGAAGGTCGTTAAGATCCTCATAAATTGCAGTCATTAGGCCTACTGCTCGCGTTGGAAAAATCGTAAGAAAGAAAATGTGAAAAGGGAGGAAGAGGCCGATTTGTATATGAGACGACGCTGTAGACAGTTCACATAAATCATTCATAAGAGAGCCAAGTTTGTAAATAGTGTGAGGCGAAAGTTGTGACTTAAAAAGTTAAGTGTATCTTAGTTTTACCAGACCACTGAGCTGATTAACAGCTCTCCTAGGGCTGGCCCGAAGGATTAGAATTATTTTACGTGGCTAAGAACCAACTGGTTACCTAGCAATGGGACCTACAGCTTATTGTGGAATCCGAACCACATTATAGCCAGAAGTGAATTTCTGTCACCAGAAACGTTTTGACTTGATCTGATGGTTGAACTGATATATTGAAGCGATGCAATTCTACTTTGTGGTAACAAACAGTTATTTTTATTTGGTCGTATAATAACACATATATTATTTCATATCATCACTTTCTCGTGATCTTAAATGGAAAAATAATGTGTATGTATCTTGCCAAATACAGGAAGTTTTCGCCAACTTCATCAGTTGGCCTCTTAACCCTGAATAAACATAGAAATAATATTACATATATGATAATATCTGTGAGAAATGGAAGTCAAAAAACAGCTTGTTATTCTTTCAGGTAACTCCAGAATTGCTCAATAGTCTACTAGCAATTCTCTGGGAGCGTCGCGGCACGGCAGAGGGTGGCATATTGGTCGTTTGTCTTACTGCTTATTGGAGCTCCAAAACTGGTGGAATTTGGTGGTTCTTCGGTTATTCCAGAAATTGCTCCTACGTTGTTAAATACATCTGCAGGCCATAATGAGGTCGCAGAAGCAGGTTGAGCAGTAGGAAGATAATCTTAAATTTATTTTGGCAGCTAAACAAACTTATTGGTGAAGAAATCTTCCTTAGTAAATGGTTTATTATTCTCAAAAGTACTAATTAAATTTATAAGAGCCCCTTCTGCAACCCTACGCTTGCCAGTGTCACTACACCTACACAATATATCAGCATTTAAACAGTCTACCCTATGGTCCAGTTCTAAACTCTTCTTCGTTTAACGTGCTTTTTTCCCATTTTCATTGATATTGATAATAAAATGAACATACTATCATTTACTACAAAATCCAGTACTTTACTTTTTGTAGAGGAACCAGAACAGCACTATTCAATGCCTTTAAGGTAATGAGGCAACAAGAAATAAAAAAAAATGACCACAAATGCTTTTTATCTTTAGAACTGACAGAGCTTTAATCCCCCTTCCCGAAAATAAAAACAGCAGGCGTGGTAACTTTTCTGCCACTCCATTGAAATCTACAAAGTAATCAACTAATTAATTATGTGAATAGTTTTCAAGTGCTATTTTACAATTTCTGCCCAGAGTGTAAAAGGCCTCATGAATATGGAGTTTGTTCCTCTCTCAAACTCCAAAGGGACCCGAGAAACGCTCTACGCCGTTCCAGAGGAAAAGTTTTAAAACTGGTGTTGAGGTTTATTTCTTGAAATGAAAGTTGCCACATTAGAATTCAGTGAATTGCTTGCTCGACCGATGGGCTTGCGATCCTTATTGAACAATCAGTTCATTGTAGTGCTAAAGACTCATTGGTTTTGGCCATTGGTCCACTGTATTATATGTTTCGGGTAACTCTGTACAAATAGTCAAAGAATTGCTTTTTATTATGCAATTCAGATCATCTCTCACAATATATGTGAAGATGATTTTATATTCTAAATTATTAAAAAAAAATTAATGAAAAAAGAAAATAAAAATTTTTATATAATTTAAGAGTGTTTTTGGGCTTAGCACGTGGTTTGAAAAGATTCATTTGTCTTTTACTAAATATGCAGGTTATGATCGAATTGAAAATAATTCATGAATGCTTGAACATTAGATTACTAAGAAAAATATAGTATCATCAATTGTGAATTATCAATAAGACACCTACTGCCACAGAATTGAGTGCAACGCGAGCACTTGTGTCTATAATGCTAACAGCGTTCATTCGTCGCTAATTTTTTTACGTCATTAATCACGTATCCTCGTTAGCAATGATGCAGAGCAACGTGTAATTGGGCCCTATCTCAAGGGTCATAAGATCGGCAATTCATATGTAATTACTTCTTTGGACTACGCACGCGAGAGGAACAGACAAATCTCCAAATGGAAAGTTACGAATAAGGTGCAAAGAGAGACGAAATTTTATTTTCACTGGAAATCATTTTAGAGTTTTTTGCCGTTTAGCCGTAGATATAAAACTGAGTTGAAGTGTAATGTGTTTTTTGACAATGCTTGTAGTTTTGCCACACAGGCAATTGTATCTAGGTTTCTAACCCGACCGAGAAACGTAAGCCCTATTGGCAAGATAGTAATGGCCTAGGCCAAGAGAGAAAAGGTCTACCCAATTGGGTGGAGTCGCCTCCCACCTGGGGTAACTCCGTAGGCGGTGACGTATCTTAAGAGATACCTGCTCATTACGGCAATTCACCTGCTGACTAATAAGGGGTTAGACAAAGCTCCGCCTACATTGGGGATTTTGGGGGAAGTGAGCAGACCTTCTCTCTCTCTTGGCCTTAGTAATGGCAATAACACAAAGTCCCGAGTTCGAGCACCGTTTACGGCTTGATAGATTTCACTGGCAACAAGACTTCACTGCTCTTGGGATGTAAGGGTAGCGGGTTTGGGGGGACCTTTAGGTCTGTCCGGTGAGCAGAGGCGACCTGGTTCTCCCCTGGTCCTTGCTTAGGTGGTAAGGGGTCCCGGGTGTTGATAATTTGCGCCTCTGTTGAATATCAAGGACACTGAGCGACAGGGCAATGCCTTGTCATTTGCTCTGCCCTACATGATCTACCTCTGATTATTTTAAACTCCTCATAACGTCCAATAACCACCATTTCAGTTAACGTATTAATGTTTTAGGCCACTTAAAAACGATTAAACGGTCTCAGTTTAGAAAAAAATCTCCATGATCAAGTAATTCCGTGTACCAATATTTTCTTCTTTTTGTTTAATAAAATTTTTCTCGATGAGGCAAGGACATTCAATGAAATTGTTCCGAGCCACGGAAAGCCTTCAAACGATACTTGAAATGGATTTTCATGTCTCCACGTCAGTGAAATTGCATTGCAATCTTACACAGCGATCGAAGTTTATTAATCCGGGACAAGTTGATAAAGCTCATTCCATTTGACACGTCTTTGATCTTGGATTGACCTGAAATCACTTCCGTCTGATCCTCCTAGAGATAAGAGTCGTCGGAGAATTCCCTTTGACATTTCATCGGAAGCAGGTACAAAAGAAATATAGTGAGACATAACCTCGCTTCTAAAATGAAGATGGGATTGTTTGATTGCGATGGAATAGATAGTTTGGGTCGTGATCAATTATAAAAACAAAAAATCAGCAGTAGAAAAGCAGAAAGGTCTGTTAATTCACTTCAAACATTATAGATCTATTCATTTTCTCCCTTTTTTAGTTTTTTTTTTTGTAAAAGAAATCTATTGTGTCGGCTCTGTCAGTCCGTCCGCCCTCAAATCTTAAAAACTACTGAAGCTAGAGGGTTGTAAATTGGTATGTTGATTATCCACCCTCCAGTCATCAAACACACCAAATTGCAGCCCTCTAGCCTCAGTAATTTTCATTTTATTTAAGGTTAAAGTTAGCCATAATCCTGCATCCGGCAACGATATAGGACAGGCCACCAACAGGCCGTGGTTAAAGATTCATGGGCCGCTAGTCATACAGCATTATACCGAGGCCAACGAAAGATAGATCTATTTTCGGTGTCCTTGATTATACGACGTACAGAAAACTCTATTGCGCTGAAGAAACTTCGGCCCATTTTTTCCCTTGTTTCTCGTATTCTGAGTCACCCTGACGGCGGGCTCTTTCTTCCTGTTTTCTTACTTTATTCAGTTCTATGACTAATTGTAACTGTGTATTGTTCTTCATTGGAGGGGTGAGCAGAGCTCTCGGCTAGCACGCTGTTGGCCCGCGTTCGACCCTCCGACCGGCCAGTGAAGAATCAGAGGAATTTATTTCTGGTGATAGAAATTCATTTCTCGTCATAATGTGGTTCGGATTCCGCAATAAGCTGTAGGTCCTGTTGCTAGGTAACCAGTTGGTTCTTAGCCACGTAAAATAAATCTAATCCTTCCGGCCAGCCCTAGGGGAGCTGTTAATCAGCTCAGTGGTCTGGTTAAACTAAGGTATACTTAACTTTTTGGTCATCATCCTTTCGTGCTGTGCAAAATTTAGGCCACATATCGTTGCTGTTTTGATGTTCTGCTCTGTTACAAGAACAGAACAGAGTATATAGAATTTAGGCCAAAGGCCAAGCGCTGGGACCCATGAGGTCATTCAGCGCTGAAATGGAAACTGACAAGGTGTAACAGGAGGAAAACCTTGCAGTCGCTCTATGAATCAATTGTCAGGAGAGGGTGGAAAGTAAGATGGAAGAGAGAATACGAACGGAGGTACAGTAAAAGGAATGAAAGGGGTTGCAACTAGGGGCCGAAGGGACTCTACAAAGAACCTTAAGTAATGCCTAAAGTCCACTGCATGGGGAGCACTGACGGCACTACCCCCGTCACATTTCGTCGACCCTTTATCCAACCACGCCTCAAACCTCGCTCCTGCCCAGTTTGAAAAGATGCGCAAAAAGGCCCATTAACCGTAATCCCCTGAAGATTTCGGTAGTCTTATCTTCGGCTGACTCAACAAAGTTCATTTTCACTACAACACGGAGTACTTTAGTTCCTGCCGGAGGTGCCATTTTATCAAAGTTGGTTCCCTTTCCTGGGAGGCGTCTTGGATTTACGGTAATATTCGGGTGTTGTTCTTTTAACCTACACTTCATATGAATCATACGAATAAAATATACAGACAAAAAGGTCAGTAAAAGGTGCAAATACCTCTATAGATAGATAGATGGATAGATAGATATATAGATAGATAGATATATAGATAGATAGGTAGGTAGGTTTAAGTTTAGTATACCTTAGTTTAACCAGACCACTGAGCTGATTAACAGCTCTCCTTGAGCTGGCCCAAAGGATTAGATTTATTTTACGTGGCTAAGAACCAACTGGTTACCTAGCAACGGGACCTACGGCTTATTGTGGAATCCGAACCACATTACAACGAGAAATGAATTTCTATCACCAGAAATAAATTCCTCTAATTCTTCATTGGCCGGTCGGAGAATCGAACGCGGGACCAGCAGAGTGCCAGCCGAGGACGATACCAACCCGTCCAAAGAGGAACTAGGGGGGTAGGTAGGTAGGTAGACAGATAGATAGATAGGTAGATAGATAGAGAGACATAGATAGGAGGACAGACAGATAGATAAATAGAGAACATGTGCGTTTCATTACACCTGCGCGTCCATGTCAGTCGGTCTTCCCAACATTTCTAAAAATTCAGTCTAAAATTGATTCCGTTACCAATTTCCTGTAAGCCAAAGGGCGTAAGCCATACAGCCTTTTTATCATTGTCACTTATAATAGACTTTTCCTTGAGGCTTGTTTATTTTGCTAACACATTATTTGTGGAATTCTTTTGGTTGGTATCCATTGCCACGTAAGAACCGAAATCGTAAGACTCCAACACCAAAGAATTACTATTCAGCCGGACACATTGAGACGAAAAAGCGGGCGACAGAGACCAAAATATGAAATTCGAAATAAACCCACAAGCGGCAAACGACTCCCATTGACAACATACCAAGAAAACCTTCAAAAAGGAGGTCGCAAAGCTATTCAAAGGACGGTGATAAGTCTTTGACTGAGACGGTACCGAAAGAGCCTAGCGGGACGGAATACTTCGTTGAGTCGCAAAGCAGACAAAGTAGCCATGTCCCACCGAGGGACCATATGGGTATACATAACCATATCATGTATACCTCTGTAAATGCTTTGGTAATATGATAAGTGGTTGGTTTACATAGTTAATATCATAGAGCTGAAACACTGGAGTGCAGCTATAACTCCGGGTTGTAATAATAATAATAATACTAATAATAATAATAATAATAATGGAAAGAGAAACCCACAAGATTCCTGTGTAAACTTGTTTACTTGTAAATATTTACAAGTTATACACAGTAATCTTGTGGGTTTCTCTTTCCATCTTCAGAAGAAAACTGAAAGAAGTTTTTGTTTTGTTCATTAATAATAATAATAATAATAGTATGGTGCTTTTGTTCCCACAATAAATGGACTGTGTCGTTCATAACACATCCATTACATTATGAACGTTATTTCATTAATTTTGTTCAGCAGCTGTGAGACTTCTGGTCACGTTCAGCAGCTGTGAGACTTCTGGTCACGTTCAGCAGCTGTGAGACTTCTGGTCACGTTCAGCAGCTGTGAGACTTCTGGTCACGTTCAGCAGCTGTGAGACTTCTAGTCACGTTCAGCAGCTGTGAGACTTCTGGTCACGTTCAGCAGCTTTAAGCTGGTGATACAGATCTCTCCCTTACCCGCCAGCTTCCAAAGTCACTCCTTTTAAAAAAACCTATTTCTGCAAAGGCTTCGTCAAAAAAAAGTATTTGCGGAATACATATAAAATATTAAACTGTCTCGACACATGCCCTATAGACATCGACGGCAGTGATTAATATGAAGATGTTTGTGATACCGCGGTTATTGTGGACATGGGATACACCACCTCGTCCGATTTCTGTTTCCACAAAATTTAGAGTGATGTTGACGAGAGATTATGACCCTCCCCGAAAATTGCTAAAAGAAAACGATAAGTGTCAGTGACGATGACGAAAATCAACTGGAGGAATCTAGTTCGTGTATAACCCCCAAAATTATCAGTCGACGGGAACAAAATCATACAACAGTGTCATCATAGCCTCTCCTGATTCTGGGAATCAGGAGAATGATGACAAGTGTTACTGTCTAGCAATCGTGGCTGCAACTTCGAAGTCTGACTTTCGTCGAAAACGAAGACCTCACGCTCACTTTCTAAAAATGCCAAATTTTTCTGTGGCGCATTATTCCTTGGATCACTCTGGAATATCAAACTTAGTGTAACTTAGAAATCCGCGTTTGGTTGAAACCGAAGATATTTGTATTATAATTGATTCTTTTCGATTAGGGCACTTGTACACGACTTGTGTTGAAACTATCACACACTTGCTGAAGAGCACTTATTCTCATGGGTGAATAGTTTACCACATTACCACCCAAATCGTTAATTTAGAAGGTTTTTGAGTGAAAACCAGTAAATTAATAGAGAAATTGCGCCTCTCACGCTTACACAATGAAACTAATTCATGTTCTATAGAGATGTGCGTTTATTACCAAACCTCTCGCTTTAATACGATGATTACAGCTAATGAGGATTAAATACAAATTATTCACAAGGTGTCAATTGAGTGTTTCTTCAAGTTAGGTTATGGCTATTGTTAACGTTCGGTACCTTACATTGCTGTTCAAGTGTAATATATCATAATTTTTACTTTCACACTGTTTTATTACCTACTTTTACTAACACCACATAACAACAATCTATCTCAAGTGTTGAATTAAGACAGTGATTACAACATACAAATATGTTAATTGGATAATCAACTCATCAGGGCAAAACAATAAAAAACAAATATCACTCACCACCATAAAATCGAATCAGAGGTCCAGAATTAATCAGCTTCCATTATCCTCTGAGACGAGACAGGAGCAAGACAGACACGTCTATACGGAATCCTAAAGACCACATCATCAGGTGAAGAGATATTTTTCTTATTTCTGGAATCTCGCTCCCTCTGAAATGGGTCAGAAGTGAAACATCTCATTAGCATGATAAGATTCCTTCGCGAAATTAATTCCAAGTGGAAGTTCTTATCCCTTGACATCGGACGCTTTGTTAAGAGAGGAAAATTATTCTGATATTATGACAAAGCTTTGTTGCTGCAATCGTTTCTTTCGTGATATCAGTATTTTTAGTAACCTAAACGTTTCCTCCAGCTACGGGTTAGTATTCCTTTTTACGTTTTATTTATTATAAATAAATAATGCGGATTATGTCAACATTAGCGAACCCAACATCTCCATGTCAAGAACAGCGAACCCAATGACCCCCATGTAAGGAATGGCCAGCCCTTTCCGGTCCGAACTCCAATTCCACATGAGGGCTAGTACTAAACACTGCGAAACAGTGATTCATCTACACTGTTTCGCCCTGTTTAGTACTAGCCCCTGGGGGTGTCAAATGCATTTCGCCTTGTTTAGTACTAGCCCCTGGGGGATTAAATGTCTGGTACCGAAGTGTTCATGTCTAGAACAGCGAACCCGATTATTCCCATGTAAAGAGTAACGAACCCAATAATGTTATTGTAAGGAATAGCGAACCTTGCTGTAAGTGGGTTCGCTAATCTTGACATGATCCAATAATTCTTTGACAAAACAGTCACAAATTTCTCAACTAAAACAGTGAGTATATAAAACCGGGAACGAAATACGGAAATTAATTGCCAAGGAAATCGATGAAAAATAAAGATTAACACAAACATTTACTGATAACAAAAACGAGTGAATATGATATTCTAATTTTCTTTACGGAATTCTGTTTCCTGAACTGAGCAAATTTTCAGACATGTGAACACAGATTAACGTTTTCAACAGCACAGAAGTGCTATAATTACGACTTAGCACAGCAAAAGATTGCATTCATTTCTTTGAAAAACATATGACATGACTAATCTGGATTTTTCAGTAGAGAAACAACGAACTGATAAAGTCTTCTAGTAATATAAATGTAATTCACTGAAAAAGAAGATTCATTGGTTTCAGTAGCCCGATATATCCAAAATATCGTCTCAAGCAAGGAATTCCTTCTCTCATTTAGGGGCCCGCTCGTTAGAAGATGCAAAAGAATTTCTTCATCAAGGCCAGGCATCAAAGGCCTCATTAGAGACGAGGATAAAATCGTTAGAGGGAACCAGGAACCACAAAATCCAATTAAAACATCAAATGATTCGCAGCTCCACCTCACTGGAAGAATAGTCAGTTCTAATTATGGGTATCGATGAGTAGATTTCAATCACATAAATACCATAGGAAAGTTATGAAATCAACATTTAGTGACAAAACGACAAGAGCTTTCTGGTTTCATTAAGAAATAATTTAGCACACACAGAGACACATACCTACGAATACACATACCCTCACACTAATACACACACACACATATATATACACATATATATATGTATATGATACATACATATATATATGTATGTATGTAATATATACAATATATATATATACATATATATATGTATATATATACATATATATATATAATATATATATATATATATATATATATATATATATATATATATATATATATATATATATATATATATATATATATATATATCATAATGTCAATACTTAGCAAAAACAAAGAAATGTCGAAACATCACTATGAATGAAGACATTCCATAGTCTGCGCAACGCGACAATAACTGTTGGAAGGTATATTACGGAAGACTTATTGCAGAATTCTCCCCGTATCTCATACGGATGTCGTAATCACTTGTTCTAATGAATAACCCCATAAAAGAGAGAGAGAGAGAGAGAGAGAGAGAGAGAGAGAGAGAGAGAGAGAGAGAGAGAGAGACAAAAAAAGCATCCAGGCAAAAGAGTCACAGGAAAAAAAGTCACATTAATATTTCCCATATAGTGACCCTAAGGGTTTTAACCCGGTATGTATTAACCTTTGCGACGTGTTTACTACAAGCCCCTTGGGGAATTCTGTATGCACATAAACAAAAGACTGTAAATATCAAAAAGATAATGACATCCCCAAGAAATATTTTGACAATTTTTCATGTGACTTTTTTTCTGTGACTTTTTCCTGTTACTTTTTTCCTGTGGCTTTTTTCCTGCGACTTTTTTTCCTGTGACTTTATTACCGGCCACCAAAAAAAAATCGTATCAATAAGAAAAGGCATAAAATTTGTCGAGAAGGGCAAGACTTTCCTTATGGGACGTAACCACAACGAGTTTTTCAATTTGAAGATAAAAGTGAAAAATGAAGCCTCCAAAACTGAACATCCAGTTTTCAAAAATGGACTTATAACGACAACGTCGCTTTAATCAAGTAAGGAAAATCACTTACAGTATGTAAAAAAAAAGTATTTGTATCTTAGTAACATACTTAATTACAGAAAGTATGTGAACTCTCAACGATAGGTTTGAATTAACAGCAACTTTGGAAACAATTTTGAGGACATGATAATTGTGAAATCATTTGTCAGAATTTTAAGAACATAAGCAAGAAGATGGACAGCAAGGGGATAATTTCGAACAACGAAGGATTAAGCATAAGGCCACGGTGATCAAGAACACTGGAGAAAGGGCAGGAAGACCTGGAGACCAACGGGGAGGCCGCCCCAGGGATTAGAAACAGAAAATAACTAATGTTGGATGGGGCACATACAAATATACCTAAGGGTAGCTATTATCTCCTCAGTGCATCGGTACCTGAAGAAGAAGAATGTATGTCTTCGAAAGCTTGTACTTTGTAAATTAAAGAAGCTGAAGCCTAAACCATACGGCCTTATTAAAGCCTAATACGAGTAGCCTAATATGAACATTATATATATATATATATATATATATATATATATAGAGAGAGAGAGAGAGAGAGAGAGAGAGAGAGAGAGAGAGAGAGAGAGAGAGAGAGAGAGAGAGAGAGAGAGAGAGAGAGAATCTTTCCCGATTAATTCTGGCAGTAAACCGAACGTCAAACATTCGTGACCTGGTCTGATAAATGAGATATTGCATGGCATGAATGACTGACACGCCGATACGTTAACAGCCGCAGGATTATGGTAATGTTAGATTGCTCTTCCTGATTTATTCTTACATAAAACGCTATACAGGTCACTCAATTCATGTCCGTTTTTTTTTTCTCCCATAATGCGCCCTAGCCGGAAGTTACTTGTGTTGGGCAAGAGAGAGCACATAAAGAAATAAAAAGAAAGATGTTTGAATGCACTAGACGTTATTCTTCTCTCACTCTTACCAGTTATATGGCTCTAGGAAAAGAGAAACGCCTTAATCCCTTCTCTTTAATGGTCAGCCATTAAGCCGAATAAGAAAACGAGTCATCGTAACACAAGCGTGAAACCAACGAAGCTGCTTCCTTGAACCGTCCTCGGATCGCGGTAATTCCAAACTCGTTCTTTCTCTTTCCAGCTCTTGTCGAAATTGAATAAGGGGCTTTTACACTGATGGCTTTCGTGGACTGGCGGGAAGCCCTAAAGTATTTTAGTGTGAATGAAGTCATCATGGAAAGGCTGCGATGAAGGCATCCACCTTACGAGTAACTGAAGGGCTTGTTTTACTGTAATAACTTTCCCATTCACTCCCCTTACGCCCAACCTCTCTCTCTCTCTCTCTCTCTCTCTCTCTCTCTCTCTCTCTCTCTCTCTCTCTCTCTCTCACTCTCTCTCATTGTCTTCCATTGCACCTCTACGCTTTATTTAGCATGGGGACCTTAAATGAAGTGCTTCGCCCGGAATGATTTAATGTCAGATTATTTGATACACAATAATTTCTTTACCAATACTCCCTCCATGAATTCAAGTTAGCGCGTTTTCGTTTGCCGACATTCCTACCAACATTACTCCCAACGGATTTCGTTATGTGCTTAATATTAAGGCAAAGTGGATTTCTACCAGCTCCGCCGATAATTAACATTGCTGTTGTTATGCACTGAAGCATGAACTCTCAATATAAAGGTATACATTTGAGTTTAGGCCTAATGATATTCTCGATTCTGGAGCATTATCTTATGTTTATTATGATGATAATCATCCAGTTTTTATAAGTGGTTTCATTGTTCTGTTCCTCAGCAGAGGCTGGTTAGGTAGATTTATGTTCGACTGCAATTCATCTTGATTTGAGTGTTATTTGCCCTAAGACTAACAATGCACTTTTGGCTATCCGTTTTAAAATTACTTTGGCCTGGTCGCAATATTGTCTAATTTTTTATAGGTTTTGAAGATTATCGCGCTTACAGATCCTATGTATCCTATTTGCATTAAATAAGGAAAATAGGGTTTTGATACACAATAAAAAGATTTTTCTCTTACGCAGCTATCACGAATTGGACTTAGTACATGGACAGTAGGCACCAGTGACCCACTTCAAGTCAGAAAGAGAATCGACAGAAAAAGTCGGGTCAAAAGCGTCGAGAGGACGATTGTCTCCCATTCAGTCCTGTCAAAAGGGGAACCAAGACGATGCATCTAAAATATTTGAAACAGTACCGTAGTGGGGGTTGGGGGCGGATGCAAGAAGACAGTCCTTTTTTGCACCTTCATTTCCGATGACTGATGTTCATATACGATCGTGAAACCCATTTTTAGTCTTCTGTGGAAGACAACCATTGTGACGGTTTTGTCTGTCCGTGCGCACTTTTTCTGTCCGCCCTCAGATTTTAAAAACTACTCAGGCTAAAGGGCTGCAAATAGGTAAGTTGATCATCCACCCTCCAATCATCAAACATACCAAATTGCAACCCTCTAGCCTCAGTGATTTTTATTCTATATAGGATTAAAGTGAGCCAGAATCTTGCGTCTGGCAACGCTATAGGACAGGCCACCAGCTGGCCTTGACTGAAAGCTTCATGGGCCGCGGCTCATACAGCATTATAAGCTGTACAGAAAACTCGTTTTTTCGGCGAAATTCTTACTACTGTAGTTTTTTTCACGAAATATTTTTCGGCGTGCACAGAAATAAAAAAACTGCAGCGGCTTCCGGGACTTGGCTGCTGCCGTCCGATTTCTAAACTTCAGGATTTTTGTTGGCAAACAGACGCTTGAGAACATGGCATTTGCAATCTCCAGCAAGAGATTGGAAGAGAAAAATGTCATTCTGACTCAAACATTTCACTGAACAGGAAAATTAGTTTTGTTTTCTTTGGACTCATCTGAGTCTTGAGTCTCACCAACCGCTTTTTGACACACCCAGTTAACACAAGGAATGGCGACAAACTTGATTAAATAAGCGACTGAATAAATAAGAAAGTCAAATAAATATCATGCAAAAATCAAGCGATTGCTCATTTTTAATAGTAACAATAATAAAAAAAATTATAAAAAGTATTTATATTGTGCAGAGAAAAATTCCTTTCTCTCTCTCTCTCTCTCTCTCTCTCTCTCTCTCTCTCTCTCTCTCTCTCTCTCTCTCTCTCTCTCTCTACCACAATTCCTGTTCTTCCTTTCAACTAGTGACTATTACATTTTGTATTGATTATTTACTCTCTCTCTCTCTCTCTCTCTCTCTCTCTCTCTCTCTCTCTCTCTCTCTCTCTCTCTCTCTCTCTCCCTCTCTCGGTTAAACTGCAGGTTAAGAAACAACATACTGGGGGTGGGTCCGACCGGTTTTGACTTTATTTCTAAGCCATTGGCGATGGGCTGTTACAAAGTAAGACAGATTCACAACAGATTCTGTTCTCGAGGGATCAGTGCAAACAAACATCCAAAACGGTTGGAAACGAAGAATCTCCCCCTGACAGGTGTCAGCGGGGACGAACGACCTATCTCATTTGAGCCTAGATCAGGTGCTGTGTTACTTATGTGATTATCATTTTTCCATTAATTTCCACATTCCTTAGAATTCGAGAGAACAAGAAAATGAAAAGCTATGGCTTACGGTTGGAGTTTAAGCACGAAAGAGGCGAGAGAAGCGCAAACAGAATTAAAAAGATTGATATAGAATGAAGAGAATATTTCAGTTAAACATATCGCATACTCTCTATTGAATAAGGAATTTTAATCTTCATCGCCAAAAATTTTTGAAATAGATGGGATGCATTTTCTTTATATCGAAGGATAATGTGATTATTATTATATACTGTTCACCTTTTTTCAAAGTCATCCAGTATTGCACATATCTGGAAAAACATATATTTCTTAACACAACCCTAAACGAGATTGATAACAATCGTCAGTAGGCAAGCGATCGGTGATACGTAATCATTTTTGCTTATGTAAGTGGGCGCAGGGGAGCGTATGCAACGTGGAACATTTTGATAAAAATCACTGAACCTGTCATCAAAGACAGTGTTCCGAGTACTTTCGAGTTTGATACTGAAGCGTTTTAAATGAATATATAAAACTCTAATCAATCGAGACCAAATGAAATCATTTCTGGATTCATTTCCAGACTGTCTACTAAATTCCCTACAGTAATATATGAGAATGTTTTCGCCCAAATTATTTTCATATACATAACGCTGCAACATTTCCGTACATTTTAGTCTATGTGTTTCATCTTTAATAACGTATATAAGTTCGCCTTTATGAAAATCTGTAGAATTAATATCAATTATGATTCCAGATTATATATACCTTTCATATTTCAACTGACATGAAACATTAATTGAAGAAATCTATGGCATCTTGAATCGAGGTAGTTTCTCTCTTGTCCCCCCCCCCCCTCCGTGTCGTAAGTAAAAATCAACAATGAGTTCTTTTGACACTGTTGTTAATTTAACGACCAAAATGAGATACCTTATTCCTGGCGTGAACAGTTATTCAGGTAATAAATCAGATAGTATTCATTTGTTTGACTATAGTGCCGTTAGGTAACATACATGCCGAGAAATAATCTACTTTTAAATTGTTTGTGGTAAATTTCTCGCACCTTATCATAAATAGTCACATTATCTTGATTATGAGGGACCTACCTTTGAAAATTACTGATTTAATAAAACCTATTATCCTAACGATAAATATTTTATTCAGATATTCACATTGTACTTGATAATGAAGGACTTACCTTCAGAGATTACTGATGTTATTAATACTTGTTACTTTATCAATACGTATTTTAATAATACTTCCTATAAATAGTGAATTTTCAAGTATATATACCCTTCCACAGGGCGTTTAATTTCCTCAGCCGATACGAAAATATCACAAATATGTTGACTGGAATGACCAAGGAAAGTCTTGTATCCTATAGGCATATGACAACCTCTTACAAATTCAATTTCCCGTCCAAGTTTCCGAGTTGTATGGTAACGAGGACACATAACGGTCACTTTTTTAACATTTCCACCTGATATTCCTACTTTGCTTATTACCTGAAAAGGTCTCAAGCTTACAAACACGACGGGATGGACCAATGTCCGAAGTTCCTGATATAACAACATAATAAAGAAGTCTCCACAGCATATACCATGATATATATATATATATATATATATATATATATATATATATATATATATATATATACAAACGTTAAGCTACATACGTCGTTTAATATCGACTAGAAGTCGTTGGTGGGTACTGTCGTGTGTTCAAGTCACTTAGGTACCAATTCATTTATCATTGTAATTCCCCTCCGGTGATATTCCAGAAGTAGCGCGAATTGGATATTAAACGACATTTGTAGCTTGATGTTCGTGTATAAAATGTCATAATGGTGTGATCAAAATTCATATATATATTACACACAACACACTCTATATATGTATATATGTGTGTGTGCGCGCGTACGGGGAAAGAGAGAGAGAGAGAGAGAGAGAGAGAGAGAGAGAGAGAGAGAGAGAGAGAGAGAGAGGATTAACTTTAAAAAAAACAGTAATATGTAACATAAAGGTACTCATATAAAAGAAACGCCACATTTCATTTCAAAATGAGGCAAAGTTCAATGTTCCACAGGAAATCTTCCTTTATCGATATCTTTTTCGCATACATGTTTAATAATCTTTCACTTTCCCATCGCAATTAAAACGATGTTTGCTTCCTTTTACTTGACAGATAATCCCGTAAAATAATTTTCTGTATTTTAGTGGAGGAAGCCAAGTGCAAATAATGGGATGGACTATTTCACTTCGTAATCATAAGGAGGAATTTAAGTCATGGTTTTTGTATAACCGTTATTGCATCTAGGAAGTTGTAATGAACCTGACAACATTTCAAAAGAGTGAAATGGCAAGCTAAACAGTATAACGAAGGAAAAGCAGTGAAAGTGCGTGAAACAATAAGATAACAGCGAACAACATAGTCTCAAAGAGTAACAAGGTTACTTGCTGTTGCTTAGCACACTGACGGAACTCTTCGGGTTGTAAAGTGGAATATCATGCCCTGCGATATGAAATGTTTTTCTTATTCTTTTCATCCTCAATAATAACTCTTTCTTTTACATGCAAATTAATTGGGCTACATTTGTTCGAAGTGAACTAGATTTTATTTTTACACAAAGTTTCTGTGCTTCGTTTACGATTTTTTTTTTTTTTTTTTTTTTTTTTTGGTCAGAACATAGCAAACGTATTTCCGAGTCTTACCTGTTTAAAATGTGAAGAGCAGCTCTGATGCAGTTGATTATCCTCTGCCTGAAAAAAAAGCAAATGTGAATGAGATTTCATACCACTCATTGAAAGAATTTCCATTAGTGTTCATAAGTCAATAAACAAACCAGAAATTGACGAGGACAATAAATAAAATAACATTTGTTCTCTATTAAAATGCTTTCGAATACTACAGCTTAATTTTCTACTCTGTGAAAATAGCATTTAACTGAAAATATGTTTCATTCGCAGAGGATCTAATATTATGTTTACAATGTCGATAGTTTTAGAAATTCAAAAAATATACCCATTTGATTTGAAATACAGATGAACCGAACTCTCTTTCATATTATATTTCTGCTTCTGTGTGTTATCCTTCTCTCTACGGAAAACAGATCACCAGCAAAACACCACTTTCCTACTCAGCCAGAGAGAGAGAGAGAGAGGAGAGAGAGAGAGAGAGAGAGAGAGAGAGAGAGAGAGACTTTTAAGAACGTGTACAGCATTCCAAAGAAATCAGTTAATCTAAAAACCCTGCAATTATCTTTCTTCATGGATCGAAATCCCTAGTTGTGTTGTTGACTGAAATGAACAGGAACCGTTTGAGAGAGAAAAAAAGTGGCTGTAAAGCCAAGCACTGTGGTTGGAAATCTAGACTGAAAAGAAATGGGGTGAAATTAGCGAGAAAGTTAATTAAAGACTCGTGGGTGCAGCTAAGGGACGTAAGGACGCTGCAAACGTCCTTTTGTAATGGCCACAGTGCACCACTTGAGGTGGACTGAAGGCACTGGTCTGAAGAGAATAGGGAACAGAAATTAAAAAAAAAAAGGTTTATAGAAAATAAGGAATTGAGTTTAGGCCAAAGGCCAAGCACTGGGGCCTAAGAGATCATTCAGCGCTGAAAAGGAAACTGAAACTAGATAGGTTTGATTGAAAGGTATAACCGGAGGAAAACCTCGCAGTTGCAATATGAAATAATTGTTAGGAGAGGGTAGATAGCAAGAAGGGAGAAAGATAATATGAATGTAGGTACAATAAAAGCAATGAAAGGGGTTGAAGCTAGGGGGCCAAAGGGACGCTGCAAAGAACCTTTAGTAATTACCTACAGTGCAACCCATGAGGGGCACTGACGGCACTAACCTCCTGCGGTGTATAGAAAACATGGGGAAAAATGTGGAAGTTCGTGAAATAAGGCGGTCATTTCCAGAGCTGGGACCCCAGATCTGTAGTCAGTTCGTCAGTTTATTTCAGTGAGGGAAAGACATAGGCATTAAATTAAAGGTCCTTCTAGAAGTAACTTTAATTCTTACATCCAAACCACTAACAACCCTCTCCCCACCCCACAACACACTTGGAAATGTAAATACGCCAAGATTCGGCTATGATATTGGGGCCGAGATCGTCAATAAATTTCCGATACTTCACCAGACTCTATGAGCAATGAACGTCCTTGTTTGAGTAAAACTCTTCGTACAAGTAACTAATTTTTAAAAACGAAAATGATATAGTCCAAAACTTTCCATTGAGACCACGATTGATATCAAACCTTTAAAAGACCCTTGAAAAAATAACATTTCTAATGAAGTTGTCCTCTCCTTAGCCTGCCTGCCTTATTTAATTTTTTTTCTATCATACTCAGTACAGTATATCAGGTGCCCACGTTGGGCGAAGGCCTAAAAATTATTCATTCCTAATTAAATGACAAATCAAATGCAAGTATGTTTCCAGTAGAAAAAAAATCTAACAAAAAAAGTCACGTTATTGATTGTTTAAGACTTGAAAGGTTTCATCTGGTTACTTTCCTGCTGTATTTTCGAATTCTAATCACTAATATTATATATATAATATATATATATATATATATATATATATATATATATAATATATATATATATAATATATGTATATATATATATATATATATATATATATATATATATATATATATAATATATATATAATTATAATATATATACATATTGTATGTTTAGGAAGCAGATTTTCTTGCAAGTTCATTATTAAAGATGACCGCAAAATGTGCCGATATGTTTGTTTGCTTGATTTATCATCTCTCTCACAGAAGAGCTCGCTTCAGTTCGTAGGTTAAAAATAAGGCTGCCATAACCCATTTCTGTTCACTATATGCTAAAATCAAGTATAACATTTCAGTTCCATGAATCATCTTCAAATACAAAAGATTTATACAGCAACTACTCGAAGTCAACAAATGGTCACGATAAGAAGTTACTCGTGATAACATAAAGGAAGGAAAATGGGCAATTTATCAGTACAAACTACTTAATAGTCTAATTGCATTCAGTGACAATAGCCAGTAAGTAGTGGTTAAAAACATATTGGAAAATGAGTCCCAGCCTACGACGGAACTATTTAAAACTACCTTGAAAAAGCAATAACAGTTTGCTTGTTCATAATGTTTCTAAAATTTAGCAAAACAGTTCAGGTAAGTTTATACATGAAATTGCTCGTTAAAATAAATGACTGGTGTCACCAAACAAAGGCAAAATCGAGACTATTAAAACTTAAAAAAAATTCTTGCAAAAATCACAATGCTAATATGATCAACTGAATTTTGAAAGCAGAGAATAGATGCAGAACCAATCTGCACATTGACTTACGGTTTTTTCTCTCGCTTATATGCAATGTCTCTCTTATCTGAAGGCGCCTTTTCTCATTTGAACTTTTAGTTATTCACTAACGCCCCCAATGTTAAGCTAGTGCCTTGCGCTTTAAATGCATGCATTTTTGGCGTTCCTGTCTGGAGGTGGTACGTTAAGAACAGGACCCACTAAAGGCACGTCCAGACGATCGGGCATTGCCCGCGTGCACAAGCGAACAGTTCGCCCATTAACAAGTTTACCGCTTGTGCCCGTTAAACACGAGCAAAGTTCCTGCGTTGGTTGTTTAGCGAAAGCACCAGACACTGCCCGTGGCCGGTAATATGGCGTCACTCCCAGACTCAAGAGTCTTCGTATGGAGGCAAGGGGCGGAGGTTGTCATTGTTCACTTTAGTATTTGAGACATGTCTCTGCTCCCGCTTTGGATCAGTGGTCGAGACCTCATGTCCTACATTTAATAGAACATTATCAGGAACACCCTTGCCATACTGATAGTTTTTTTTTTTTTTTTAGCTGATAGGTAAGATGGGTGAAAGAAGGGTGAGGGCAGTTAGCTAGCTAACCATGGTAGGGAATAGTTTAGAAAGTGAAATATTAGTAAGAGTAATGTCAAGTACTGATAGTTATCGTACCGCAAACAGTCTGCAGGTCCTGCCTGAACGACCACGCGCTCTGGCTGCGCCCGGGTTTGACTGGGCGAGCTCGGCGCCATGTGAACAACACTACTAAGACTGCAGGAATCGACGGAGATATGCCAGTATTTATAAAATACCTATATTGTTCCATTGGTTTATCAATATTCTATTGTTTATCAATATTCCATTGGTTTATCATCAATAACAACTCTTCGTTAACGCCCCTATTCAATTTTCTGAATAATGGTTTAAGACGAAATTACATATGTAGGCTTTGTGTCCAGTCAGCTGTCTTCAATTCCTTTGTTGTCGAGACTTACCATTAATGGGGTCAGTTCATGGATTTATTTCACCATTAATGGGGTTATTTCATGTGTTTATTTCACCATTTTTCCTTTATCTACCAATTTTCAGGTATTCCCAAAATTCTATACACCATTTGCTTATGTTAGTGTCACTAAAATAGAGAATAAGACGTTACAGAATTTGCTGACTTGCGTAATACCTTCAGTGTCCGGAGGAACATAGTTTAGGACCAAGGGAGTGATAGTATTCTTACTGCTGCATCGCAACACTTATCATTGGACCCCCTAAATTTCGTCACTCACCCGGCAATTCTTCGCTCAAGTAGTGAAGGAGTTTAAAGAAATATGAAGGGGGGCGGGAGACGAACAGACCACCTCATTTTTACTGATTACTGATGTAGAAGCAATCTATGAAGTGTTATATCAGACTGGTGTTAAGAGGAAACGGGTTACTTAAGATTCAACTTTTGGCACCAACATTTTAAGGATTGGTTCACTGGTGCCTCTCGTGAATAGCCCTCTTATTGCGTAAAGAAGCCACATTCACTTCAGCGTTCAATTCTTTTAACTTCTATTTCTTGACATTGAACGCAATAGAATTTTCCTTTCTGTCCTCTTAAAACATTTGTCAATGGACCATTTAATTAAAAATATAAACCTTCATATACATGCTTAAAGTTTTTGGTGCATTTTCCTTTCTGTCCTCTTAAAACATTTGTCAATGGACCATTTAATTAAAAATATAAACCTTCATATACATGCTTAAAGTTTTTGGTGCCGCTAACTAAACAGCTACTAAAACCAACATTTTCAGCTTAATTACTCAATAGTCATAAAAACGTTTTCAATACTTAGCAAAAAGTTTCAAGACAATTTCAAGACATTTAAATCATATCAACGTTAACGTGTGGTATTAAGACTTGAACAAAGTAATCCTTAAATAATAGTGAGTAACGGTACAACTGAAACTAGCTGTCAAACCATAAGCAAAAATGGTCACTTTCATTGCAAAACACTGATTTGAGAACACTTCTACCTGACCGCGGTAACAAACAAAATGCCCTTGAAAAATCTCATTTGGAATCCAGGGCGGAAAAATTTACAAGATTATATAATTGCTATCATTAAAGGTAAGAAAGGTCATAATTCGTGTGCCTCATTTAATACTACTTATTGAAGTACCATATTTTGAACCAACAATACAGGGCATCATTTGGAATAAAGCTGAGAACATCAACACCAGGCTCCATTCTCACCTCAATCAAAATATTGTGAGGCAAACGCAACGTTCACTGGAGTCCTTGAATAATTCTTCCTTGCCTTGTACTGAATATCACTCTTCTGAAGCAACCTGTAAAGCAAGAGCAGAAATATTGACTTGGAAAATTTTAAGATTTAAGTCAAAGGTTTCAACTAAAATGAACTTTAATATTCACAAATCTAATTTTCTACAATACAGACAAATTACTCCACTGCAATCTTCACAACAGAAATAATTTTCTCCAATACAAAGGCACTTTAACAGCAACCTTCACAAACTATCCAAATTTCTCCAATACAGAAACTTATAAGTCTCTCGAACTGAAACCCTCAATAGAGCCAATTTTCTCCTTACGGGAGAGTCACGTGTGGGTAAACCATGGGACCAGAGGTCCCCAAAAGTTAAAAGTGCTAACAAGTAAGTGACCTACAGAACAACCCTTTAAATGGTCAAGTGGCCAAGTTTTAAGAAGTCAGTTTGCCAGGGCTGTTAAGTCAAACCATGACATTTTGGAATTAAGATTCTTGGACTCATTTGTAGGGGTGGAGGTAAAAAAAAAAAGTTTTTTCACTTTCACTTTGATTGCATACTATAGCACACCTTACCTGGTTTGCTTGAAGCCAAATTTGAGAAAGGAAAAGCAAGATTCCGTAATTCGTGGCCACAGACGAAGCTGACTTTTTTACTCCAGTTGAATTTTTCATAGTGGTAGTCTGATTCACGAAGTGGTTGAGATTCGCAAATACCTGGAACACACACCTGGAAGTGTTAAAATTTCTTTAGAGCTGTGAACGGATATGCTTTATTAAAATTTATACTGCAACCAAGCATACCTATGCAAAATTCAAGGTAGATTAAAAGCTTGAAAATCGTGAATATTTGAAACTTTTGTCACGTAAGATTTTGGCAGGCTCAGAGATTGAACACTAAATTTTCTGGATCATCATATCTGATCCTGAAAAATACATCTGTAGCGAAGTGGTAAATGACACATGTCCTACAAAATACTTTATAAAGGTGAAAAAGGAATTTAACAAAAAGCAATTCTACACGGCGTCTAGAACTTAAAAATAAAAAAAAGTGATGAAAACAAAAGAGTATCAGATAAAAGTACTTGTCCGCGAATAGCATTTAGCATGATGCTTGTACTTATCTGTTCAATGTGAGGGGTTGAAAAATGAAAAAAATCTGTTACTATCCTAAAGCATAATGGAATAAAAAGCTTGGGAACAACAAAAATAAGCCAATTACCAAGCGGTAATACATTTAAGTAACCAGATCCATGAACTATTACGTTAAGGGTAAACTAACGAAATTCTTAAGTTAAAATGTTAAACATAACCTGAATGAAACTTACCCTTTCCAGACCCTGGGAAACTCGCCACAAAACCTATAGTCCTTCATCCACGAAACTCCAGTCATATGCTTCACCAGAGAAGCCTTATATCCTTCTCTCACAGGATGTAACCACCCATAAGTGCCCAAACCCTTCGACAAAGAACGTAATCACACCATCAAACACCGTCACTGTCAAAAACTAAAACTAAGCTATTATTATAAGACCTGTTTGCCGAGAGACGCCCGTCCCCATGACGTCACCACCAAGGACCACGGAGTCACGCCTCTTTTAACTTGGATACAGGCGAACTACAACCTCCTTGATTTTGTTTGAGGGAAAACTTCAAAAGTTTTGCTTGATTCGGCGTGTTATGACCTTGTTCTTTGAAAAACTGGCTTCTCTGCATCATAACAGAAAACTGTTATCGATAATTTACCGAGAAAAACATTGAAAATTCTTCGGTGTATATAGTAAATTGTCTCCGTGTAAGAAGAAAAAACATAAATACTTTATACGTAGGGTTACATTTCAAGAAATAGATATTAATAGAGCAAGTTTCATTCTCCCTCATTCTGGGAAATTTATTCATAATATATATATATATATTATATATATATATATATATATATATATATATATATATATATATATATATATATAGACACATGAAGATAAAAGGGCCCATAAACCACTATTTGAACGTTGCAACCATATATTAAGAGCACTTCCTTCTGTGCCCATGTTCACTGGTAAAATATGGACAAATGGTGGGTCCATATTTTACCAGTGAACAGGAGCTCAGAAGGAATTGCTCGAAATATATGGTTGCAACGTTCACATAGTGTTTCATGGGCCTTTATATCTTCATATTGTACTCTTGTATTACAGTAGAAGACATTCATATATATATATATATATATATATATATATATATATATATATATATATATATATATATATATATATATATTTTTTTTTTTTTTTTTTTTTTTTTTTTTTTTTCAAAACTCAGAGCAGGGGAAGTGGTTTCCAGGAGACAGTTCTCCTACGGTGGAAGATATTCTCATCATTCTGGATATTTCCTTTTTTAATAAAACAGTTCCTTAATGACTAAGTAATCTAGAGTAAAGGTAATACTTTCTGAAAATGTCCCTTGATTTGACTCCTCTGTGCTTTAATAATGTTTTGAAATTCTGCAACACAGTCCGTATCTCTTGCATGATAAGCAATTGTACGGGAATTGTGGTTTCCTGATGCGAATGCAGAGCAATATTCATTTTAGTTTCCTGTAAAAGAAAACTATTGTGCCGGCTTTGTCTGTCCGTCCGCAATTTATTCTGTCCGCAGTTTTCTGTCCACCCTTAGATCTTAAAAACTACTAAGGCTAGAGGGCTGCAAATTAGTATGCTGATCATCAACCCTCCAATCATCAAACATACCAAATTGCAGCCCTCTAGCTTCAGTAGTTTTTATTTTATTTAAGGTTAAAATTAGCTATAATCGTGCTTTTGGCAACGATATAGGGCAGGCCACCACAGGGCGGTCGTTAAGTTTCATGAGCCGCGGCTCATACGGCATTATACCGAGACCACCGAAAGATAGCTCTATTTTCGGTGGCCTTGATTATACGCTGTAGCAGCTGTACAGAAAACTCGATTGCCCCGAAGAAATTTCGGTGCATTTACTTGTTTTTTTTTTAAGGCACTCCCATTTACCTTGGCAGGCTATACCACTCATCAAAGGTCTCGTGTAGGAGGCCATATACCTCAATATCTTCTGTATTATTTGATGCATTTTTCGTAACAAACTTTTCAACGCGCTATCGTATTAGGGTATAATATTAATTCTATTGCCTTTTTTGTTTAAATTAAGATTCTTTGAATTGTGGGCTTAGTGTTTAAAGCAATTAACAAAGGTGGTTTGTTTCAACGGAACTTTGAAAAGGTCCAAATTCTAGTTCAGTGCAAAATCCCGTCATTTAATGTAGGAAGAGAAAGACATTTCCTGGGCCGTGACCATCGAGCGTAAAGAACTCCTCCACTGGCCTAAAGGTGTCCTGGAGGAAAGCCCTAGACCTGTCAGAGATTCCCACGATTGCCTTTGAGCCTTGGCAGAACAGGATTGACTGCATTCACGACATTGTTGTAACATTAAATTCCTAGATGGTAGTATAATGCACGTATTTCAATGGCCTTATTTTTTCCCATTTTAGATTCTCCCTAATCATTCTCCATAACTAATTTCGTAAGCAGACTAGAGGTATGCCTGATACTCCTATAACGGGATTTTTTTAAATACTGGGCCTATGTATGTGGGATTGAAGGTTCTTTTACCCCATAGTAAATTTTAGAGGCTTTCAACGTTACTTTCAGGTGTTACTGTCTACAATGCGACTCTTAAAATCGCTGATATTTCTACAGGTAAGACGGCCTCCTTATCGTAGGTTGTAAACTGCCGTAAGTAATCATTATCTCTTGACCTAGACCCATAGCATTCTGCATTTTGCAAAATAGCTGCATTATTCTATTCCAAAATATTTTCTGGACATTATATGCAGCGTCATTACATCTCGGGGCTGGAAATATCAACCGCTCCTGCCATACTCAAGTACTGCAATCATTGTTCACTCAGGAATGCAGCGTCCAAGAGGCTGCTCAATCATTTACTTCCTATAATATAGTTTTGCTCTATCAAGTACAAAGTTGCACAGATAATCGTTAGCACCTCATTCAAAGTTCTCAAAGCATTATAATCCAAGATAACCCTGAACAATTCACAATTCAAAAATCTGCAATATCAAATCTCCCTCCATATGCCCATGACCCAATGATCATTAGCCATTTCTAATGGCCTGTCCACACTAGCAGGCATGCCCGTCGGCCACTTCCAGCTGTTTATATTTTCTCTCGCTTCTGAAGCAGTGTTACCAGACAATCGCATCGTTCTGGCTCCATACTCGGTCGGTCAGTATAGTGAAACGGGTTATGGGAACAGCGTTTGCCCGTCGGGCAGTGCCCGCTAGTGTGGACGGGGCTTAAGGTAATCCGGAATTCCCGGAATCCAAGCACTACGGATAATAGTTGCCAAGTTCGAAAGGATAACGGGAACCAGGAATGCAAAACCTACGTTTTAACTTGCTGCAGGGTCCTTATTCTTACACGTCTTCTTGAAAACTCGTGGCAGTAAAAATCCCGTAATCACAGTCAAGAAATCCGTTCATTCCTGTGGTTCCCCATATACATGGTTTCATATTTCTCTTCATTTACCTAAATATTAATATTTAAAAATCGAGGGGATCAATTTAAATAGTGCATTACTTACGCCATTGGTAACAGCCATATTTTGGGTATCTGTCGACCATTAGCGTAGCCGTATGGTTACTTCCAGAATTATACTGAGTAAAAGCCTTTTTAAAAAGGACCCCTAAGCGACGTTCACCATACGCATTACACAACCGTCAGACAAGATCTGGATTATTGCTTTATTACTCGGCAAGAAATCAGCCGTCTCTATGTAAGTAAACGACATTTCCTTAATATTCAGATTATTCATATTTAAAAATGATCAGTAGTTCCCGATATATACAAGGAAACCGTGATTTTATTCTCTGTTCTCGGTACATACGTTATAATCCAAGCCATACAACATTCAGGAAGACTGATATCATTCCCATTATCTGTTGATATGCCAGTTTAACAATAACTGAGCATTTGCCTAAAATTCACATCCTTAAGTAACTTTCCATAACTATCTTCGCTTAGCCTTTCCTTAGCCCTTTACTGTTGGACACAAAATAGGTCAACATCATGTTATCGGAAATGTCATGCCCTTTGGAAAGTGACTGGCGTCTTCGAGTTTTTTTATTAATCCTGTGAGAGAGGGAAAACCTGCCATTGCTATAGTCAACATGTGCGCAAACATTGCCCAATATTGTCTGGGCCTTGAGCACCACCCGGCCTGATGTCAAGATCTGCTCCTAGTGACCTCGTTCACCCAGTATTTATAAACACACAACACTCCCACGCACACACACTCTCTCTCTCTCTCTCTCTCTCTCTCTCTCTCTCTCTCTCTCTCTCTCTCTCTCTCTCTCTCTCTCTCTCTCTTAGTCTACTTCAGTAGGGGTTACATGAGCCCGGACGATGTTTTTTCAGGGCTGCATAATCCTCATTTTATTGTCTGTGAAGCAGTTTTTATAGTCCTCTCACCTTCCCGGGGTAACGCTGGCCAATTCGAAAACCTGAGTTTGACGTATACCAGTTATATAATCTAATTTTAAAAGATAACTGAATAGGTCATGAAAATTAACAAATATAATCCGACCAGCAACGTAAATGCAAATCAATATCTTTTCGCAATGTATGAAATTATGTATTAATACAGCGTGCATATTTTTTCCCACGCTAGTGTTACGTGATGAGGGTATATCCCTAGTCTTGGATATATAAGTATTACTGTAACACAAATCCCGTTATTGCCATCAGCATACAAAAATATCTTAACTTTTATTTTATTAAAGTAATAGTGACTGCAATGTTTCATATCCTGTAATTTAAAGTGATACCTCTCAAGAATATAATTTATAATTCATTGTAAGTTTATGATATTATTCAGCTTTTTTATGTCTATTTGTTGTTGTTTTTTAAAGTCTCTTTTTACTTCATTATGCACTTTGATATAAGTATAGCAACTATACCGGAATCATAACTCTTGCAGAGTAATCGTTTTTTTATTTTGCAATTGACGGCAATACCTCAACGAAACTATTTTACCTGAATCGACATCACTTAATGCAAATTAGTTTACCTGAAATAAAACATTAATCCTTTATCACAGATAAAAAATCTTCAAATTATTGAAATTTCCATGCATTGACTATGAATTCGGAAGAATCGAATAAAAAAAAAGGAAAAGAAAAACGAACTTGAACCTTCCCCTAAATTAAGCTTCAAAGATGGAAGGCGAAAAATTTTATTGACGCAAAGATGCTGACCTTTCCAAAGTCAGCATACTGTCAGCGCTGAAAGGTTCCGTAGTCTGCGTGCAAGGTGATATATCTTGATCAACGATGTAAGTCAAACCAAGATTCGGTATTCCATGTGTCACCATAAATAAGAGCCATTAAGAGACTGTGGCTGCTACATAAATCGTGAAATTCTAACGGTAAGGCTCGTAAATTTCAAGGGAAGGCCATTAATCTAAAACTAAATTAAATTGATTCAGCCTAAGAATATCAGTCGCTATTTATGGTTGATACATTTCTCCCGCTCCATACTTCTTGGATTGCACAGCTAGTTTATGACTCTTGTAGCCCATTCATGAATGTGTTACCCCGTCTGCTGAATCTAATAATTTTATTTGTGTAATATCCATCATTCGAAAGATTTTAATATTATTTCATTATCTGTCAATGATTTACCTCTGATCTCACTCGAACATTACCAGTGTGGCTTAATATTATTCATGTTCGAGGTAATCACTTCCTTTCATCCACGTCACATCAGTAAACATCCTTGGTATAATAGTGTTCTCTTATAACCTCACTCTTACAGAGATTCATTTGTAGGCAAGATCTTACACTAGCACAGTATGCCAGCTTGTTCATTAAGTAAGCTCTTCATCACGATTTAACCGTAATAGTCTTCGTTAACAATCTCATTGAGTACTGCCAGTCGGTCGTGCTGAGAGGGTAACAATGCAGCCAAATTTATTAGGCTTCAGGCAGAAAGAACGCTAGAAGCACAACCTACGTCTTACTTCCACTTATACTAAACTATTCTACGCATATCATAAAAAAAAAGAAAGTACACATGAAATGCTCGATATTATACCAGGAAATGCGAGACATGTTCGTTAAACTTCATGCGTTTCAGTTCCCAGTAACGGGGTCTGGAATTTCGAACACTACCACCGGTCAACACAAGGACGATATAACACGCTTGAACACAAGGAGTTGCTTCTCATAACCGGAAATATGAAATGAAATAAGTATAAATATGTTTAATTAAATATGAGTATTAGCTTTGAGGTATGTGATTACTTTAGTGTCCATGTTAATTGGTTCACCACACTTTGTACGATTATGCAGAACCACACATACGCATGTACTGCGCACACACACACATGCTCTCACACACTCACTCACATGTGAGTGTGTGACTAGGGGTTGCCGAGCGTAATCAATACTACCTTTTTAATTAGGTTGTACATCTAATGGGTTGTTTGTGTTCTCAGGGTCATCTCAGGTGCCATATTTAGTTACCTCACACCGGATGGTGATCGTTATCTGTTCTGAGACAATATTCTGCGTCATTAATTATCCTAATTGACGTCCCACTTTCATGCTACTAAATTTTTACGTGAGATTACACTTAGATCCACCTTCTTGTGTAATTTTTATTGAATTTGTATTTGATTAACTATCTTATTATTGGGTTGTTTCTAGTTTCTAATATTTGCATACGACTAGAAAAGTGTATAGAAGGGGGTGAAAATATAGCTGAGTCATAGGTCTTAAGGAATTTCAACTTGAAACTCTACTTACAATTTGGTTCAAGATTTTTTAATTACTTTTCGGCAAGTATTACAACGAAAATGCTATTACCTGTAACTGGTTGTTCAGACAGAGATTGTCAAATTCAGTTGTCCATGCTGAGAATTAATGAAGTTCAGAAGCTTTAGGAATCTTGTGCTTGCAGATATCTGAGATGGAGCAGAATTCCATCCATTATCATACTGAATACCCTGACAATTTTGTCAGGGTATAAGCATATAAGGAGCAAAGTATAAATGGATTAAATGGAAAGGAATGAATAGGAGTGATCTAGAAGATTTTGTAGAAAATGTATAAGCTGAATAACACACGCATATATACATATATATATATATATATATATATATATATATATATATATATATATATATAAGAATATATATATATATATATATATATATATATATATATATATATATATATATATATATATATATATATATAAGAATATATATATATATATATATATATATATATATATATATATATATATATATATATATCACTAAAAACTAGTGTGTTTATGTGTTTGAATGCACACTGAATATCCCGGAGGCTTATGGGGCTTTCATCTCCCTCCCCCTTCCCTCTCCCCTTCCTCCCCTTTCTTCTTCCCTCCCCCTCCCCTCCCCTTCCCCTCCACTTTTCTACCGCCCTCCTACTCCCCCTTCCCACTTCCCTCTCCCTCTGCCTTCCGCTATTTCAAACTATAAAATCTCATTAAAATATTCTAAAAATACCTCTAAATACATTTTAGTAAAATATCATCACTTAATACCAAATGGCAATACCGCCTCTGGCTTTAAAAAGAGGAGAGCCATTTAAACTCCGTTGAGTCAAATAGCTCAGCTCAATTTAATGGATACCTTTAAATTCTTCCCGGCGAACGAACGGTTTAAATCACCCCCTCCCTCCATTCATTTGCGTGAGTCAGCGGACACCTGCATCTTCTGACCCCATCAAGGCATTTAAATCGCGTCTGGGGTTCACTGCAACGGGGGCTCTTGATCGGCGGGAGT
This sequence comes from Macrobrachium rosenbergii, assembly GCA_039081455.1. NCBI lineage: Eukaryota > Metazoa > Arthropoda > Malacostraca > Decapoda > Palaemonidae > Macrobrachium > Macrobrachium rosenbergii. Next base: position 2,901 of record JANJGK010004606.1, on the reverse strand, counting down.
TTAAATGCCGTCTCTATGCGTTTAAGGCGCGGAGAAAAAAAAAAAATTAGGCCGATGTGATTTCGTTATTGATTTTTTATATAATTTAAGGAGTAAAGTATATTCTTAAGTCCTTATGTTATTATTTATTATGTACATCATTGCGAAAATTTATTAGTAATTTCGTTAGATATATATTTTCCTAGTAACACAGGATATTAGATGCTGCATCCGAGTTATTTTGCAACTGCGGTGAGTATACGGCACTATACTGGTCACTATTTATCGATAGATTGTGTGTGTTAATTTGGAAAAATTCATTTTTTTTTAGCATTTTTATAAGTATTACAAAAGGCATGTATAATATTGCTTAGTATCCTGTACTTTAATTAACATAGGACAAATTAAGGAATTCATTTTATTTTAATATCTAGACGAAATGAATTTATCGAAGGTGCAGAAATCGTTGATGCTTCTTGTCTTCGGAAAACAACGTTTTCACGAGTCCTTTGCACGTGAAATATTTTATTCTTAAGGTACAAACCAATAAGGGTGTTTGAAATATCGTCTCGAATGTAGGCCTAGTAAAACTCTGAATCGTTTGTGTTTGTTTATTTGCACACTGAAGCACATAATCAAGTGTTAATTTAGCCGCGTCCTCCCCTCCCACCCCCTTTCCCCTTCCCCTCCCCTTACCCCTCCCCTCCCCTCCCCTTCTCCTCCCTTTCCTTCTCCCCTACCCTCCGCTTCTCTCTTCCCTCCCCTGCCCCCTGTCCACTATAGGCAAATGTGTAGTCCAATTAGAATGCATGGACGTTATAGCCGGCCCGTGCCTGTCATGCCATTTAGCGATTTGTCTCTATTTCTGTCTCATCAGAGGGACAAGTAGAATGCTGTATTGTGGAGTGGTTGAGGAAACAGAGTATGAGAACTTTTGGTGCGTGGTCTTCTTCTTCTTCTTCTTCTTCTTCTTCTTCTTCTTCTTCTTCTTCTTCTTTTTATTATTATTATTATTATTGACTATATACTCTTGTTAGGATATCCAGATGATCTATACTGCGAGTTAATGAATGGATATTTTCTTATTTATGTATAGCTAATGATTATAACCGCATTCAAGACGATATTCTCCGCACTGAATAAATCCTTTATATTATTATTGCAATTCTGTTAATATCTAGACACGCGTACCGTTAGACCATACGGCTCTTGATTCCAAACTTTCCACAGTTATGCTTTCTTATTAGTCCTCGCCCCCTGACCCCTATATCTTGGATAGAATGCCATGTCACTTCCACTTGTTTTAAGTTAATCAGTTCAGCATAAGGACGATTTGATAGTTTCTGTGGGGGACTCAGTCTTTTTTTTTTTTTTTTTCGAAAAGCCCCAATCCATTGTCCGGTTATCTCGGCGTTACAGTTGATTTCACAATATGATATCGAAAACTGTTCAAAAGTCCTCTCTCTCTCTCTCTCTCTCTCTCTCTCTCTCTCTCTCTCTCTCTCTCTCTCTCTCTCTCTCTCTCTCTCTCTCTCTCCTCTCTTGACAACCTCAATGTTTGCTAACCTGAAATAAATTCGTGGACTATATTGGTTCTTCTGACAGGCTTAGATCATTTAGACCTACTCTGGTTTTCACCTTGCTTATTCATCCTGCAAATAATTTTATTCTGAAGAAATTTAAATATTCAGGCTGATATAGTCATTATACTGTTCTTTTTGAGTAATTTACCAATACTACTGTCGGATGTTTCCTTACATACAAATTCGTGAGCTAAATTGAACCTTCTGGAAGAGATAGGTCTTGTATGATCTAAGTTACATTGGTCTTCGGATTGTTTATTTATCCCTCAATAGTTTTATTCGTAGGAAAACTGAATATACAGATTACTATAATCATTTTTACTAAATTGTTCTTTTTTTTTTAGTTATTCACGAATATTACAGTAGGATGTACAGTAATATTCGTCAATGTTCTTACATACCTGCCTACATACATACATACATACATACATACATACATACATACATACATACATACATACATACATACATACATACATACATACTTTGATGTAAGTATTCATCTTTCAGTGCCGCAAGTTTTCCACGCATATACAACCGTATGTGATATTTTCTGAAAATCTAAGTAGAGATATATACATGAATACCCTATAGAAATATTCAGCAGTTACTATTTTTTTCACATAACCATAAAGTATTTAGAAAGTGGAAGGTCAAGTTTGGAAGACTTATACGTAGAACAATTCATCTTAAATTTAACTTACGTTCTCTAGGTTTCATTTGTTTTCCTAATCACTCTTCTTCTAACATAGAAGAACCTTTTAACCATAACTGCGTATTCAAAAAGTGTGAAGGATTTCAGACGTTAAGAGTGCATTTATCTATTACATTATACGTATCTAGCAAAAAATTGACTAGTAACTTCTATACATATACATATATACATATATATACATATATATATAAATTTATATGTATATATATATATGTGTATATGTTATATATATATATATATATATATTATATATATATATATATATATATATATATATATATATATATATATATATTATATACTGTATATGTGAGTATATATATATATATTATATATATATATATATATATATAATATATTATATATATATATATATTATATATATATATATATATAATGTGTGTGTGTATATACATGTATATATATTTGTGTACATATATACATATATATGTATGAATGTATATTAAAAACATAATGCGTCAATAACCCTGAGCACAAATTTTCTGCAGATTTACGACTTACTGTAAATTCCGAATGCCAAACGCTCCATTTATCGCAGTGACCATAATTCACTGAAACGCACTTCAAAAGAAAACTCTCAGTGAGGTGAGAAGAGATTCATAT
>JANJGK010004605.1:57500-59023 GCA_039081455.1 Macrobrachium rosenbergii | reverse complement strand
GACATTTTAAGACTTGAACATCATCTAGACTTTTTAAGACTTGAACATCATCTAGTCTTTATAAGACTTGAACATCATTTAGACCTTATAAGACTTGAACATCATTTAGACCTTTTAAGACTTGAACATCATCTAGACTTTTTAAGACTTGAACATCATCTAGTCTTTTTAAGACTTCAACATCATTTAGACTTTTTAAGACTTGAACATCATTTAGACTTTTTAAGACTTGACCTATGGTCCTTTAGACTTTGAATTCCAACAAATGAGAGAGAGAGAAAACGACGAAGCATTTAATGGCTGTCACTTGAGAAAGGGGGGAGAGAAAGATTTGCTGCCAAGAAAATCTTTCTCTACCCTCTTTGTGAACTATTCTGAGGGGAAGGGAGACAGCTGACACTAGTTTAAAGGCTCTGTTGGAGAGAGAGAGAGAGAGAGAGAGAGAGAGAGAGAGAGAGAGAGAGAGAGAGAGAGAGAGAGAGAGAGAGAGAGAGAGAGAGAGAGAGAGAGAAGTTGGATTGTGGAACATTCTCCCTGAGGATGTCGTGTAAATGGAACTTCAAAAGTTCCCTAAAATAATTTAACTTGTATTTTTAATCATTTATTTATTTTTTATCAGTTTATTTATTTATTTATCTTCTTTTTTTCTTTTGTGATGACTTATTTCTTCTGTATGTATTTCCCGTTATCTTCTATTCCTTCTTTCAAATTAACATCTCGTATGCTTTGGAAGATTGAATTTCAATTCAGTATCCCCCGTGGGCTTGTTCTATATGAAAGAGTTCACCTTCTGAATAATAATAATAATAATAATAATAATAATAATAATAATAATAATAATAATAATAATAATAATAATAGCCTTGATTAAAGTCGCCCTGGGCAAGAGGGAGCCTGGGGGCATTCCTTGCCGCATAGATCGTCTCAACCGCCCTGTTGATGCCTCATCGGATGTCCTCGATGGGGTTCTTGTTGATTTTTTGGAATGTGAAGAGGTCAGCCAGCAGCATTTGGTCCAGTTTCCCGTGATATTCAGAGGTCTGCTTCGTTTGCTCTTCTTATCGCGATTTCTTGGTTTTCTCAAGTTTTGGCGGTTTGTTTCATCTCCGGGTGATAATAGAGCTTCTGTATGGGGCACCTCGGTTAACACAAGCCCTTACCAACCGAGGTGCCCCATGCAGAAGCTCTATCCTCACCCGGGAAATGAAAGAAACTGCCAAAAACTCGAGAAAACCAAGAAATCACGATAATAAGAGCAGACAAAGCTGCTGCCCCAGTGCTCTGAATATCACGAGAAACTGGACCAAATACTGGCTTGACCACTCCAGATTCCAAAAATCCACAAGAATCCCATCGAGGACATCCGACGGACGAGGCATCAACAGGGCGGTTGAGAGGGTCCATGTGGCAAGGAATGCTCCCAGGCTCCCTCTTGCCCAGGGCGACTTTAATCCAGGGTATATTTACGGCACCGTAAAAACCCACAAACCTAATAATAATAATAATAATAATAATAATAATAA
>JANJGK010004605.1:0-52500 GCA_039081455.1 Macrobrachium rosenbergii | reverse complement strand
CTATTGATTTTGTGCTTCTTGACTAAACCATAGAGATATGGTAGGGAGGGGCACTGAGTGGTAAACTGTTTAATTAAATGGTCAGAGCCCTTAAAAATGGATTCAATTTGTTTGCTAAACTGAGAGTCAACTGTCTGTGTGGGATCATTCAATAATGCCATTATTTTATTTACGTAGTCACTTTTGTTCATTATTACCACTGCATTAGACTTATCTGCCTTTGTTACTTGCAATGTTTCGTCTTTTTTAAGGTTTTTGTAGGCCTGGAGAAATCGTACGGGAACATTTGGGGAAGAAGGCTTAGCCACAGCACCATACACAATACCTTTGCAAATATTGATGTCATCAGGACATAAATTATGACTAAATTTTTCCAAATAACAAAATGATTTTGAAATGTTGACATAGTCTAGGTCAGTGGTTCTTAAACTTTTTTGCCTTGCGCCCCCCTCTGCATTATGTATAGACTCCACGCCACCCCACCCCTGAAATTTTTCCCAACTATAATCTATAAACAATATGTTGTCTATTTGTATGCTGTTATACTTATCATAACAATAAAAGACAATTCATAGACAAGATTTGAAATTAAAATTGACTTGTATTTTGAATTTTTGGCATGTTTTGAGATAATGATTAGAAAATATATGGAAGCAGTGATAACGTTTTTGGCAATTTTGTAAGTAACATCACAAATTAAAAAAATAATTGGCACCATCTGGCAACTCTGCTTGTGCCCCCCTTGGAAGCTTCTGGCGCCCCCCAGTTTAAGAATCACTGGTCTAGGTTACCGTCAGAAACACCAAAACTTAATCCATATCCTACAGCCGCTGTCGTAGCACTATCCACTGGTTTGTCTGAAAAATTAACGACAAAGTTCACGTTGGCATGTTTAGTCCAGTCGCTTTCAGCAATAAGGTTCTTCAGCTTGAATTGAAGCTTCCTTTCAAGACGGTTGCAACACTTTCTTAGTTTACCATAACAGTAATCCAGCCTCCGTTTCTTCCACTCCCAAGGAACAATCTGAGTAAAGCCATACCGTCTGCTTCTAAGTGTACTAAAAGAATCTTCTACTTCCACTTTTGTTATTTCGATATGCTTTTGAAGTATGATCCGTTCAAGGCCAATACAGTATAGGTCAGTCGGAGAAGAGATTATCGGTGACTCACCTTCCAGAGTGAGCCACAATTCACCCCACACCGACACAACATTCCCACCTGACCCTTTTAAGTGACCCGTGGCCGACAACCACAACTTAGTGCTGCGGAAGTATACGTTCAGGGCAGTAGGACAGTGATGGTAAAGTGCTTTATTAACAATTGGCCTTGGGTCACTCTGAACCCAGACAGCCACACCTAGGGTCTTTCTGGAGATGTGGCCCACGAAATTTGTCTCGGCCATTTCTCTCCGACTGACCTATACTGTATTGGCCTTGGATCCGTTGAAACTCGTCGAAATGCCGCTCTGCTTAACGAAGAATTCTCCTTGGTAAAATCGACTTGGGCATCACTTGCTCACACATACAATTCCATCAAAAGTTGAGTCGAAGTTTCAGCTTGTGAGCTTTGGTAAGGGCATTGATGCTTTAATAATTAAAAAAGTTGTTGATAAATATAAGCAAAATTAACATTAATTTTTATACATGTTACTACAGTTTGAATGGGTAAGATTCCGTTTTCCTTATGGTTAGGTATATATTTGGATTAGTTTGTGACAGCGTGATCCCGGATTTGCTGTGGATTAACCTTTTCTTTTTAACCCCTGGCAATTAACCATCTGGTATTCAAGGTTATACATGTTTTTGGATTTTGTAAGCCTAAACTTTAGTATGTCATTTTGTTTGGTCTTAGGTTCAGTTTGTGACAGCTCGATCCCGGATTATCCTGGATTAACTTTCTGTTTATTACCCTTTGACAATTAACCACCTGGTATTCTTGTTCTTTTTGTTTACTTTGTAACCTTCTTTATATGTGTGTCTCATTCGTGCCCCGACGATGCGTCAATAAACGTGAAAGCGCTTCGTACTGAACTTCTGCTTGTCTTTTTCCTGTGGGATGCGCTTATACACTGAAGTCACGTGCATCTACTGTGATTTTTTAAGCATATATATATATATATATATATATATATATATATATATATATATATATATATATATATATATGTATATATATATATATATATGTATATATATATATATATATATATATATATATATATATATATATATATATATATTATATATACATATATATATATGTATATATATGTGTGTATATATATGTATAGATTTAATATATATATATATATATATATATATATATATATATATATATGTATATATATATATTATATATACATATATATATATATGTATATATATATGTGTGTATATATATGTATAGATTTAATATATATATATATATATATATATATATATATATATATATATATATATATATACATATACATATATATATATATATATATATATATATATATATATATATATATATATATATATATATATATATATACATATACATATACATATACATATACATATATATATATATATATATATATATATATATATATATATATATATATATATATATATATATATATATATATATATATATATACATACATACATACATACATACATACATACATACATACATACATACATATATACATATGTAGCCTAAGGAGCCGTCATGAACTTTTTGTCCGTTTATTATAGAAGCTGACGTTTCGAGGACACAGCCTCATTTTCAAGGCTGAAAACAATTATAATATAACAAAATGGCACAAAGACTCAGAATTAAGACATTTACAAATAAAAAGATAAAAAAAAACCAATATTCAACAAAAACAAAGACGGGGCAAACTCAAGACAGGTGCTACAGTGTTGTAGAAGTAGTTTGGTTGTTTAAAGAAGAAGCAAGCTTCTCAATGTACAATGACTCAGCTATTGCTAACTGTGAGGTGAGGTGGCTCTGGAGAGAATTTGAAAATGCTCATATTTGATATCTTGTTTGCATTTTTTTGCATGATCCCCTACATTAGAACATTCTGGATTAGTTAACCTGGTACCCGTTCTGTAATGAAGTCCCCGATGACAATCAATTCTTACTTTTATAGGTGACGAGAAGCCCCACATATTTCCCAGCCTTGCATTTGGGGCGAGTATGTAAATGAACAACATTGGGAGTCATCAGGAGGCTTAATTGGTCTTTCTGTATAAACAGAGAGCCAATGGTTAGCGGGTTCTTGGGTATGGCTCCAACGTTAACTGCAGGAAGGTGCCGGTGAACAAGATCATTTAGTTGAGCATAAGAGGACTTGTCATGAATAAAGGGAATGCAAAAGTGAAAAGCCAATTTGGGTACATTAGGAACATTAAAAACAGGAGCAAACTTACAGTTAAAAGAGTTATATAAGTGTTAAAAAAAAGAAGCTTAGACGGGTAGCAATTTTCTGGTAAATAGTTCTGAAGAAATGAGATTTCTTGGTGGATACCCAACCAAGTGGAGGATAAGGTACAGGCCCTGTGGACGAGGGTCCTTAAAAAATCTGATTTTAAGTGAAAATGACAACTGCTATAAAAATCCGTATTAGCCGGGAAATGTCTGTTTCCTAAAAATAGAAGCACAAAAGCCCATCTCATTTCCGGACACCAATATCTAAAAATGCAAGTTTATTATTGTTTTCATAATCTATCGTAAACTTGATGTTGGGATGTTGGCACGGGAAGAGGTTAGAAAAACCGGACCAAAAGGACTGCCCATAGCCAGTCCTTCAACCTGAGTGTAAGCTGTATTATTAAGAATAAAGGCAGTGTCCCGCACGTTCAATTGTAATATTTTCCTAAAATTACCATAATTAAAACCGCGAAATAAAATATCTCGCTGAGTAAAAATTGCTTCTAAAATTATTTGTATTTTCTCTTCCACAGGGACGTTAGTAAACAGAGACTCAAATTCCAAGCTTACCATAAATAGCTCAGAATCTTGCGTAAGAACAACATTGTCCCTAAAATGTTCGGAATTTTTGACTTAATAATCATTCACAGAAAATTCATTTAATAAAGGCACTCAAAACTTAGCCATCTTATGATTAGAAGTTTCGAAAGAAGCAAGAATAGGTCCTTCTGCACCCTGGGTAAACCATACCCTGTTCCACAAGAGCCACCAGTACTCATCAAATTCCGTTAAGTGTCGTTATTAAGAACCTTATTGTCAAACTGACTTTTTAGCAAGACATCTCATCAATATTCTACTATGCATGCCAGTGTCTTAGACCAGCTTTCCATTTGAGATCGCATCATTTTTAAATTCCTGTTCAGTAAGAGCATCGCTCATTTTGCCTCGGCAGCCCCAGAGATACACCAGAGAAAGTTGTCCAACTTGGGTATGACCAAAGTTGTCCAACTTTCTCTGGTAATACCATTCCTACATCTTATAATAACATTACCGTCACTTATAACTTTTCTGACCACCATCTCGCAAAGAGAGAAGAATCTTTACCATCTTTCGGACTTGAGTAAGTTCTGCCTTCCTGTTTTAAACCTTCCTTTTGTCAGTTCTCTATCTGGCGCGCTGGAATCTGTTTTCTCCAGGTGCGGGACTTCCTGACAACTTGCCTTAAATACCGAAGAGTTTCGTTCACAATGACACGTTTTGGCCCACAAGACCTTCTTCAACAATCTGACCATTTCACTTCACTTGTTGGACCCATTTTTCAAGATACAGGAATTGGACATTCTCAGGAATCTGAGTGAGCTGGATAATATTATTTCAAAACCAGACAAAGGTAGAGGTGTGGTTCTTCTCAACCGTGATGATTATATTAAAAAAGTGTTGAGTATTTTAAATGGCAGGTCAAAATTTCGAAAAATTGGTGTACCTGATTTCTCAGCTATTTTTCGATTGAAAGATAGTATTAGCAGATTTCTAAAAACTCTGTTAGATAACACGGTTATCATTGCAAATACATACAGTATACAATTCTCCTTCTCATATGACGAGAGTAATTATAATTCAAGAATCATGCTCGGTGCCGCCTCTATCCGGTTCTGGTCGTTTCGGCCAGAAGTCACTTTAGGCCGTAACATCCAAAACAATGTAAGACGTTATGTTTATGGTATTTACCGTTGTGTTTATGGTATTTACCATTATTATTTCATGTTTTACGCACATCCCCAAGGGGCTGGTACTAAACACGGCGGCCATTTTGCACGTAAATGTGCTTGCGGCCAAAATGACTTACGGCCGGAACGACCCGAATGCCCTCTATCAGGTATGGTTCAAAATTGTTTTTAACGCAAGGAGCTTTCCACCTAACGCGTACGACAGCTCATCATATTTCTGGACTTATTATCAAGAATTTTTGTCAAAGAGAATATACGACAGGAAGTAGGCCAGCCAATTTACGCACCATTTTTATGGAGAGCCGTTATTATTCATGGCTCTAATACATGTTTTTCTCCAGGTGGCAGGCCAACCAGTCAGTGCTTTTGTTATTGTGGCGTGAGAAGAGTCTAATAGTGCTTTGGATATTCCGTAAACAAACAACTTTATCGCTATTAACTGAGGTATTACCGATCATCGAGCTTTAACATTAACGCCATAATGAGTTTAGACGATGTAGATGCTATGGAAGTGTGGTTTGTGGCCGGGCGTTCCCGGCCAGGGTGAAAAAAAGCAAAAAGGGAAACATCTGTGTTACGTACTCCCTCTAGGAGGAAGCTGTAACGGGTTCTTTTATTTTAATATCAAATCCAGTGACAAAAACAAATCAGTAGGTGTGAGGAAAAACCAGAAAGACACATAGGCAAAAATTTCACAATATTTATTACACAATAAATGCACAAACACTGATGGCTCACAAAACGTAATAAATTGATAAAGTACAAAATACCATCAAATAACTCCAAGAGTCACCTATAACTAAAGCTAAACCCTACTCATAGTGAAGAAACCAAATCTTAATCTTAATAAGGGACCCAAAAATTACCCACCACGCTAACCTATTGCTAAATAGAAAGGAAAGAAGTGGAAGGACGTACAAAAAGAAATAATAATCCTACCTAAGATATAAAAATCTAAACCTTAATATTAATCTATACACTCATGACACTCAGTCTCACATTATACCTTGGACAGTTTTCATAAATAAATATACCATGAAACACACACTTGATTATAATTACACCAAGTTTAAGGTGTAGCTGAAGACACAATGTTTTGGTACGTTGACACAGACCAGTACTAATGCAGATGAGTCTATATACCGCTCAACAAATACTGCCACAGAACGTCACTCTCATCAGAAGAACTGCACTTCCAAAAACAGTTGGTGGATAATAACACTTCAGCCTACAGCTCACGCCAAATATACAGAGGATGTTCCTCTTACCTGAGAGAAGACACCCTACTTGCTCCAACAAGGCCACTCTGGTGCTGATACAGTGGATATATCGACGAAAAAGGCTCTCGAGCCCAGATCTACGCACAACTGCCAACGTCAAGATTAAGCCAGTAGGTCACTTAAATCACAGTTGCACGTCGTACTCCCACATGTAGCTCCATATACAAAACTGCCTTTCACATTAAGAAGCAGCTCAATACCGGCAGATTGTTGTTCACCAAGAACAAGCGAGAAATCTTCACAATAGGAAGATATGTATATATAATCCACAACAGCAGACAGATCAGCAGCTCCAGAGTCTTCAACGGCCTTGAACTAGACTCCCGAGAATACTTTAGGAGAGCCACAAGTCACCTCTCCTTACAACACTCCCAGTCACCATAAAGAAAAATAAACAGAGTTACAAATTTGGCAAGGAAGCAAAAACACTGAGGAAGGCCGCACTTAAAACTGCACTCAATAGATGGCGCCACAAAAACTTTAGCTTTTCAACCAAAGCAAATTAACCCTACATTTAACCAAAATATAAATTAACATAAAACCAACAGCAAAATACCTAACTTAACTTAGTTTTACAAAATTGCAAACAATAGAAAAATTAAAGCCATCAGTGCAAAACAAAGAAAATTTACTTTAAAGTTAAGTTACTGCCTGACAATCTGTGTGTGTGACGGTGGCTTCCATCGAAAAGGCAGCCCAGAACTGCTTTGGATGACTCTTGGTAAAATTGTTTGACTGATTATATACAAAAAATACTGCATACAATGTGGCAGAGGTGAGATCATTTGAGAATTCGACCGTCTTTCGTTTGTGCATTTCTGTAGAATGACCGCTGCGTGTCCAGATGCCTGTTAGATTAGTGACTATGAGCCTGTTCTGGTAATCTTGGTGGTATAGTGTTGTTACTGAATAAAGCAGTGTCATGGAAAGAGGAATGCAGTGACATCAATGTTTTGACAAAGTGGGAGATGAGGCAAATAGTGTCACCTTCGAGCCATACTGTCCAGCTGGGAACTCGACTTGCAGACAGCCAACCGCAAAAGAGATATTATTCGCAGGGTACCCATCCAGATGGAGCGGTCTGGGGCACAAGAAAGCAAAAAGTGGACACTGAGGCACTTCGCTACCTCCAGTGCAAGGACGGGCATAGCTAATAATCTACAAGGCAGCCTTTGCCTTTGTCTCCATAGACGCAAAAACCACTCTGAAGAAGACCCAGTTTGCAAAGGAAACGTTGTCTGGGGGTGGGAGGGGTAGCAGCGGTAAAGGACCTGAAGGGCACCAAGAACAACACCAGGGTAATAACAGTGGCTGTTCTAGGGCGTGTCCCTGAACACATACAAACAATTCAGCCCGTTTGTTCCAACCACGACCTCCCCGTCAGTCAACACATCCCGAAATGGTCATATCTGCTCCTACATCAGCAGTGTCTCGGCACTGTATGAAACATACTTTAATTTGGTGGATGTCAGCAAGTCTGATGTCGCCGGCGTGAAGTTAAGGTACGACAACGAGATTTGCATTCGCCATTACAAGATCGGTTTTCGTATGTGAAGAAGGATGCCCGCTCTCGTAAGTGGCCCACGAAAGCTCTTGTTGATAGGATGCTGCTGGCTGGAACAGATGTCTCTCTCCCAGAGCAAGAACAAAAGGCACAGCAGGGAAAAATATCTTTCGCTTCCCATACAATGAAGGCGGCTGCCAAACTCTGTCAGTCAGCTCGGCGCATGACAGACTCAGTTTGCGGAAGTCTCTTCACCTCTGCCAACACCCCCCCCCCCCGCCCCCAACTACCTGCTGGTGACCTCGGCCTGTCCAGGGACTAATGCAACTTCGCAAGATTAGGTGAGTAGAGCCATTTTTTTTTATGATGCATTTTTCATGCCTTTCCATCCGTTAATGAATAATCTTATGCACTATTCATCTGCATTTTCATTCATTATTATTCACAAATTTGTTAGGATTGTTATTATTAACATGCTCTGTGTTAATGAATGTTGATTAGCTATGTGTCACAGTATTAATTTTAGAGGAATGTTTGGGAACACTGCATTTCTAACATTAATCAGTCATTAACCATTACTCAAAGGATTGTTAAAATTATGACTAACATCTAGACACCATTACATGTTTATTGATGTTTATTAATTGTTATGATATTGTTAGGCACTTATTTTTGAGAAATCAAAAACAAATTGGTAGGCTGTGGGGGTGGGGGTTTGGAGCAAAGTTTTTGATTATCAGGCAACATTGTTAAGCAGCGTAACGAAAAATTTATGGGGAATTCTTACCATAAAAACATGATACAAATAATTTTAGTGCACAATTTGGGGAACTGGAGAAAGATGTGGACATTCCCTTATGATTGAGCAAACATCTCGGAACCTAGTGACCTCTCTGAATTGCCACATTGGCAGACTTGACATAAAATGAGTTTCGTGGAAGAAAATGCAAGATCATGGCGTTATGCATAACGGTTTTATCACGACGCCCAACTCGATTTTCGCTCGTAATTCAGCTCCTCCGTCGGGTGATTGTCCAGCCTCGCTTCTACTGCGGCCTCTCCGGTAGAACTGGGGCGGTTCTGTTTAGCTAGAGACTCAGTTCCGCCCTTGATACTACTAACTTTCTCACTCTCTCTCTCTCTCTCTGGCTCTTATACTGTATATACATATGTATATATATATATATATATATATATATATATATATATATATATATATATATATATATATATATGTATATATGTGTGCATACACAGACACACACACCTATATATATATATATATATATATATATATATATATATATATATATATATATATATATATATATATATATATATATATATATGTGTGTGTGTGTGTGTGTGTGTGTGTATATATATATATATGTGTGTGTGTATAAATTTATTATTTATATATGTGTATATATACACATATATATATATAAATATATAATACATATATATATTAATATTAATATTAATATGTTAATATTGCTAATAAGGCAAACATTTTGTTGTGGTGTTATCATCATTTTGGTTTTATTTGAACGTTTTCTTGGCCGTGCTGTGGATGCTGCGAGCTCCATTATAGGTGGAGAGAGAGATATAAACTCTTCCGTCGAATCCTCCTCAATGCTCAGCATTGCAAATCTCTTTCGCAACTGGCGAGAGTTTGGGATGGTACGCTGTTCAGGTGTGTGTGTGTGTTTTTTTTTTTTATGCGTCCGTTCATTGATTTCTTCAACTTTTGGTCTTGATGTGCAATGGAAGATTTTTAGTAATATGTATAGTGACACTCTGGAGGTATAGACAGCGCGACTTTCACAAATCGAATAGGATGCTCACGCTTTTCAAAGCGTGCAGGTGCATTTGTTAAATAATGAAAAAAGACTGGAAATTTTGTCAATATATACTTCGGTGTGTGGTTTCAGATCGGCCTGTTTTGTTTTTTTGTTCACATTTTTTCCCTCAGGTAACATGATAATTGAGTCCTGGTTAATATTCTGAAAGCCGTTTGTGAGGGTGGTGCGTTGGGCTGCGCCCTCAGTGGGGTCTGACGACATTCCTCTTCACAGAACGAATGACTTGCATCTATTGTCCATTTATTATTCACCTCGGCAACTTAATTTAATTTAATTACACAAGTGTCATTAGGTTAAGTGACGAGGAACTGAAATAGATGTGATCAAAACGAACCTGCCTCACTTGCTGTGTCAGTTAAGTTTTCCTTGTGTTAGAAATTGTCCTCACAACCTGACATTTTCGAAGGATGATCGGCATCACTGACGCCTCATCAGTGGCTGGAAAATGTTTCTGGAAAGCCCTCCTCCTCCTCCTCCTCTTCTTCTTCTTCTTCTTCGTCTTCTTCTTCTTCATGGGGTGCTTTGAAACCATCTTTGTTATTTCTATTGTAATATTTTCACTGAGATCCGATTATCAAATTCTTATTTCATTTCTGCGCTCCGTAGGGCGGGTAGAACTGTCAGTGAACCTCTTGCGGTGCACTCTAGGTATTACTTAAGGTTCTTTGCAGCGTCCCTTCCACGGCCCCTAGCTGCAACCCCTTTCATTCCTTTTACTGTACCTCCGTTCATATTCTCTTTCTTCCATCTTACCTTCCACCCTCTCCTAACAATTTTTTCAGTAGTGCAATTGCACAATTCCTCCTGTTAGCCTTTCAAACCTTTTTACCGTCAATTTCCGTTTCAGCGCTGAATGATGACATGGTTGCTTGGTCTCTGGCCTCAATTCTACATTCTATTCTATTCTATTCCATTGATGTCTGTGATACATTACGTTGGTGATTTTCTTGTGACAAAACTTTGATTTCTCCTCCTTCATATCGGTTTGTCAGCTGAATGGTGTGGGTACTACAAGAGATGCTTTTGAGGGTGTGGGTACTACAAGAGATGCTTTTGAGGGTGTGGGTACGAGAGATGCTTTTGAGGGTGTGAGTATGAGAGATGCTATTGAGGGCGTGGGTACTACAAGAGATGCTTTTGAGGGCGTGGGTACTACAAGAGATGCTTTTGAGGGCGTGGGTACTACAAGAGATGCTTTTGAGGGTGTGGGTACTACAAGAGATGCTTTTGAGGGTGTGGGTACTACAAGAGATGTTTTTGAGGGTGTGAGGACAAGAGATGCTTTTGAGGGTGTGGGTACTACAAGAGATGCTTTTGAGGGTGTGGGTACAAGAGATGCTTTTGAGGGTGTGGGGACTACAAGAGATGCTTTTGAGGGTGTGGGGACTACAAGAGATGCTTTTGAGGGTGTGGGTACTACAAGAGATGCTTTTGAGGGTGTGGGTACTACAAGAGATGCTTTTGAGGGTGTGGGTACTACAAGAGATGCTTTTGAGGGTGTGGGTACTACAAGAGATGTTTTTGAGGGTGTGAGGAGAAGAGATGCTCTTGAGGGTGTGGGTACTACAAGAGATGCTTTTGAGGGTGTGGGTACAAGAGATACTTTTGAGGGTGTGGGGACTACAAGAGATACTTTTGAGGGTGTGGGGACTACAAGAGATGCTTTTGAGGGTGTGTACTACAAGAGATGCTTTTGAGGGTGTGGGTACTACAAGAGATGTTTTTGAGGGTGTGAGGACAAGAGATGCTTTTGAGGGTGTGGGTACAAGAGATGCTTTTGAGGGTGTGGGGACTACAAGAGATGCTTTTGAGGGTGTGTGTACAAGAGATGCTTTTGAGGGTGTGTACTACAAGAGATGCTTTTGAGGGTGTGGCGACTACAAGAGATGCTTTTGAGGGTGTGGCGACTACAAGAGATGCTTTTGAGGGTGTGGGTACAAGAGATGCTTTTGAGGGTGTGGGTACAAGAGATGCTTTTGAGGGTGTGTACTACAAGAGATACTTTTGAGGGTGTGGGGGCTACAAGAGATGCTTTTGAGGGTGTGGGTACAAGAGATGCTTTTGAGGGTGTGGGTACTACAAGAGATGCTTTTGAGGGTGTGGGTACAAGAGATGCTTTTGAGGGCGTGGGGACTACAAGAGATGCTTTTGAGGGTGTGGGTACAAGAGATGCTTTTGAGGGTGTGGGGACTACAAGAGATGCTTTTGAGGGTGTGGGTACTACAAGAGACAC
Source organism: Macrobrachium rosenbergii (assembly GCA_039081455.1). Taxonomy (NCBI): domain Eukaryota; kingdom Metazoa; phylum Arthropoda; class Malacostraca; order Decapoda; family Palaemonidae; genus Macrobrachium; species Macrobrachium rosenbergii. Next base: position 40,463 of record JANJGK010004605.1, on the reverse strand, counting down.
TTCATCCTTCCATAAGGCGAATGGATCAGTTCTAAACAATTCAAAGAATTTTATGGTTTCATCTGTTTTTGTGTTGGTTTTTCCTTCAACTTTAATGCGTCAGAGAAGTTTGTCATAAGAGACTACAATTCTCTTGGAGGTCATGACAGGAGAATTCGACTCTCTCTCTCTCTCTCTCTCTCTCTCTCTCTCTCTCTCTCTCTCTCTCTCTGCAGGTTACAGGAAACTGAAGTTGGAGACGAAGATTATTATCATGTCTGTGTTAGGTTTCTGTCAAAGAAAACTATTGAGATGGCTATTAGATTTCTGTCAAAGAAAACTATTGAGATGGCTATTAGGTTTCTGTCAAAGAAAACTGTTGAGATGGCTATTAGGTTTCTGTCAAAGAAAACTGTTGAGATGGCTATTAGGTTTCTGTCAAAGAAAACTATTGAGATGGCTATTAGGTTTCTGTCAAAGAAAACTATTGAGATGGCTATTAGGTTTCTGTCAAAGAAAACTATTGAGATGGCTATTAGGTTTCTGTCAAAGAAAACTGTTGAGATGGCTATTAGGTTTCTGTCAAAGAAAACTATTGAGATGGCTATTAGGTTTCTGTCAAAGAAAACTGTTGAGATGGCTATTAGGTTTCTGTCAAAGAAAACTGTTGAGATGGCTATTAGGTTTCTGTCAAAGAAAACTATTGAGATGGCTATTAGGTTTCTGTCAAAGAAAACTGTTGAGATGGCTATTAGGTTTCTGTCAAAGAAAACTGTTGAGATGGCTATTAGGTTTCTGTCAAAGAAAACTGTTGAGATGGCTATTAGGTTTCTGTCAAAGAAAACTATTGAGATGGCTATTAGGTTTCTGTCAAAGAAAACTCTTGAGATGGCTATTAGGTTTCTGTCAAAGAAAACTGTTGAGATGGCTGTTAGGTTTCTGTCAAAGAAAACTGTTGAGATGGCTATTAGGTTTCTGTCAAAGAAAACTGTTGAGATGGCTATTAGGTTTCTGTCAAAGAAAACTGTTGAGATAGCTATTAGGTTTCTGTCAAAGAAAACTGTTGAGATGGCTATTAGGTTTCTGTCAAAGAAAACTGTTGAGATGGCTATTAGGTTTCTGTCAAAGAAAACTATTGAGATGGCTATTAGGTTTCTGTCAAAGAAAACTGTTGAGATGGCTATTAGGTTTCTGTCAAAGAAAACTGTTGAGATGGCTATTAGGTTTCTGTCAAAGAAAACTGTTGAGATGGCTATTAGGTTTCTGTCAAAGAAAACTGTTGAGATGGCTATTAGGTTTCTGTCAAAGAAAACTATTGAGATGGCTATTAGGTTTCTGTTAAAGAAAACTATTGAGATGGCTATTAGGTTTCTGTCAAAGAAAACTATTGAGATGGCTATTAGGTTTCTGTCAAAGAAAACTGTTGAGATCGCTATTAAGTTTCTGTCAGAAAACTATTGAGATGGCTATTAGGTTTCTGTCAAAGAAAACTGTTGAGATGGCTATTAGGTTTCTGTCAAAGAAAACTGTTGAGATGGCTATTAGGTTTCTGTCAAAGAAAACTATTGAGATGGCTATTAGGTTTCTGTCAAAGAAAACTGTTGAGATGGCTATTTGGTTTCTGTCAAAGAAAACTGTTGAGATGGCTATTAGGTTTCTGTCAAAGAAAACTATTGAGATGGCTATTAGGTTTCTGTCAAAGAAAACTGTTGAGATGGCTATTAGGTTTCTGTCAAAGAAAACTGTTGAGATGGCTATTAGGTTTCTGTCAAAGAAAACTATTGAGATGGCTATTAGGTTTCTGTCAAAGAAAACTATTGAGATGGCTATTTGTCTGCCCGCCCTCAGATCTTAAAAGCTACTGAGGAGGCTAGAGGGCTGGAAATTGGCATGTTGATCATCCACCTTACTTCTACTTTTCGCTTTCATCATAATTGATCAGGTTGCGGAGTACAGCCATGCACCCTCCTGACCCTTCTTTCGTGTTCCCTGACCTCCATCTCTGCTGTCTTTGGTGGCTGGGCTTGACTACAGACCCCTTTTGGAATGTCATCACTTTTTTGCCCGTGATAACCAGAGAGTTCAGAGTATGGCTGATGAACCTCCTTTGTCGGTATATGAGTATGTGATGTCGTGGAAATGTCCTGCAATGGGGCTTCTTCATCCGCTGAGGGTCGTTCTGTGTATCTAATCTGTTGATGATGTCTGTGAACAGAGCGAGAATTGCCAAGGCTACTATCTCGGGAGGATATCCTGCCCCGGGCCGGCCCCCGCCCCCGGGGAGACTGGACGCCACACGCACGAATGTCACTCGAAGCATAAGGAGGAGTTCATGACAGTAGACTTTAACAGAGAGAGAGAGAGAGAGAGAGAGAGAGAGAGAGAGAGAGAGAGAGAGAGAGAGAACATATTTGGGGTGCAAAATGTGACAACGCGGACGGTTGAAGCTTCGATACCTTATAGAGGATCAAATTCTGCATCACTTTGGTTGGAAAACGCAAAAAAGAATAAAAAAAGGACCAATAACGGTGGGAAAATCATGATGTAAATTATTGAGGAAGTCGTGAGATTGGAACTTCTTCTTCTTCTTCAGAAGTTCAACCAAAGATGCAATGCATTACTGCCGTAATACTCTTCTCCCATCATTTGCATACATTTTATCTATTTATTTATTAATTTATCTTATTCTTTTTTAATAAGTGAGATCTCTTCTTTCTGTATTTCCCTTTACTTGTCTTACTTCTTCCTAATGAACACCTTAATAATAATAATAATAATAATAATAATAATAATAATAATAATAATAATAATAATAATAATAATAATAATTCTCGTTTTCTGGGTATCATCAGGGCAAGGTCGAATGGGCGTTCACAGATGATATGTATTTCCTCTCTCTCTCTCTCTCTCTCTCTCTCTCTCTCTCTCTCTCTCTCTCTCTCTCTCTCTCTCCCGTCACAATATGGGTTAGTGGAACATATTAAACCACAACTAACGCAGTCCACCATAACTCTGAATCACTTACACCCGAGGAGAATCATGAATGCCAAGCGCTTATTGGACCACCGAGCCATGAAGAAGAACACGCCAGGCATAAGTCGACGTCGACTCCACTTGATGGTGACAAACTTGGCGATTCATCAAAGCCCGTTTTTGTTCGACATGAAGGTTCGGTGGACAGTACAGTACAGAGTCAGTTCAGTGCCGAGTATTAGAGGCGGGGGGGGGGGGGGGGGGAATGTCGAGGCGCTGGCTGGCTTCTTCGCGAGGTTTGGTGATCCCAAAAGGATTTTTCAGAGTGACCGTGTTGGTGGGGTAGGGGGACCAACTTTACAAGCAGATAAATTGAATGTCTTAAGGGAACCATTCAAAGTGAAGGAGCTGGATCTGAAAGCTCCTCAGCTACGTAGTCTGGAGAGAGAGAGAGAGAGAGAGAGAGAGAGAGAGCGGAGGAAAGGGATCAGGAATTCCTATTGTTCAAATTGCACTTGTTAGCTAGCAACAGTAACAATCAGGGTGATGATCCATTCAACTTATCAGTTGCCCTTAAACTTGTTCCCTATCTAATGAGGGAGACGTCCCCGAATCCCTTATTATTTCTTCTGAAAGGATTGAATTGAACTGGATATAGAAGTTAGGCCAAAGGACAAGCACTGGGACCTATCAGGTCATTCAACGCTGAGAGGAAAACTGAGAGTAGAAAGGTTTGAAAGGTGTAATAGGAGGAAAACCTCAAAGCAGTTGCATTATGAATCGATTGTCAGGAGAGGGTGGAAAGTAAGGTGGAAGAAAGAGAATATGAAAGGAGGTACAGTAAAAGGAACGAAAGTGGTTGCAGCGAAGGGACGCTGCAAAGAACCTTAAGTAATGCCTACAGTGCACCGCATGAAGTGCACTGACGGCACTACCCCCTCCCCCTACGGGGATTTCTTCTAAAAGGATTGCTCAAAAGTTGAAGGGGCCTCGGGATATGTGGACCGCTTTGGGTCAGGTCCAGGGAAGGAGACAGTTTCGAAAAAATGAGGGAACTGCTTTTGACTGAGGAGTTTGAGAGGTCTGTGTCGAGGGAATTGAAGATTCACTTGGAGGAACCGAAAACTGATTCTTTGCAAGAGGTGGCAGAGACAAGACTCGGCAAACAAGGATGATTGTGTCACCAGGAAGTTCCCTCCACGGAATGCAAATCATTTTCAGAGAATGTCTTATAAATGAAAGTTATCTGAGTTTGACAAACTCGAAGGTGTAGACCAGTGATTCTCAAACTGGGTGCCGTGGCACCCTAGGATGCCACAGACAGTGCCTAGGGGTGCCGCGAGATTGTCGTGAATTTTGTCTTGGCTAGATCATCTCAATGAACATTTGTAAAAAAAAAAGTTTTCAGGATTCTTCATATAATTATTATTAGTGTGTCTACTCTAATTATGTTTATCTAATTCTTCTGATAAACTCTTTGTTTGTACAGTATATTTCTACATGTGCGGCGTTCTGATTTTGGTTTGAGTATGGATAATTTTATTCATTAAATAAGAAGTTAATTTATGCGGGATGGTGAAGAAGGGGTGCCACGGTAATGATTACATTAGTTAGGGTGCCATCACTGAAGAAAGATTGAGAACCACTGGTGTAGACAGTGGTGCTTGATCTAAGTAGAAACGGTAGTTTAGAGTCATTTAGCTACGTGAATAGTAGCAGGTCTGGTGGCGGCAGTAGACGCAGAGAAAACTGAAATGGACATACAAAAGCGAATTGCTGTACTGTGAAGAATTGCTTAGAAAAGAATAAGGAGCCCATTGCTGTTGTTTCTGCAGCGAAGGCGTCAAAGAATGATGTGGAAACAAAAAATAAGTGACTGGAATTTGCTAGGTATATATCAGATGGGTCTGTTTTCACTGAAGGAACCAAACGAATAGGACGAAGTGTGAAGAAGATTCTACGTGACACTGGCGAGGCACAATCTTTGATTTGAAGAAAGTCAGTCTGTGTCTGATGGGGTTAACTTCTCAAATAACGAGTTTGTAGTTTCGGAAGGATTTCCTGACTCGATTGCGTCCTATCTCTCGAGTCCACCTATCTAGAAGCTGATCATTATGAGGGTACGGTGTACGACTGGCCACGGTGGTCGACAGTCTACCTGTGTCCGGTGTTGAATTGGTGTTCGCTGAAGGTCTTGCTGTCTCTAAGCCCCCCCCACCCCAACGTTCCCCTGTAACAGGGAGGACGTTCCAGGCGTTCCTCTCTGCCTGGAGACGTGGTTGGGGCTTCAACTGAGGGGCGTCTCCCGTGTCTTGGATAGACGCCCTTCCTTCCATCCTGAGTGTTGTGGAGGACTCGCCTGTTGCTGCCCTTGGAAGGGCTCGTAATCTTCGTGGTGCTAACCTCTTGATGGCCGGTGAGGATACGAATTGGGGTTTACTCGATTGTTTCAGGGCTCCATAGAAAGAGGGGTGTTTCCCTCCCTCCTCCTAGAGTGTGTCTCTTTGCCTGTTGTGCAATTGAGTATATTTTAGGTAATGATTATTTCGAAACCTTATCCTGTTATTTGTGTGGGGCTGTCAGGGTCAAGATGATTTTGTAGAAAATACTTCAGAGTTTCATTGGTATATTTTTATATTTTTCGTTATCATCTTTTGAGTGTTTTTCTCTGTCGGAAATCACGGCCCTCTGGCCCTTGAATTAATCTCTCTCTCTCTCTCTCTCACACACACACATATATATATATATATATATATATATATATATATATATATATATATATATATATATATATATATATATATATATATATATATATATATACATATATATATATTTATATATATATATATATATATATATATATATATATATATAGGTATATATATATATATATATATATATATATATATATATATATATATATATATATATATATATATATATATATATATATATGTGTGTGTGTGTGTGTGTGTGTGTGTGTGTGTGTGTGTGTGTGTGTGTGTGTGTGTGTGTGTATGTAATTGTAATAGCCACAATGCCCTCTTAACTTCTCGAATTCTTCGCGATTTTTTGGATATGCTTGCCACTACAAAGCCATAAGATCCAAGTGCAAGAAACTGAAGTGGCTGTGATGCCCCGTCGCGGGAAACAAACCCGCGTCACCATAATCACAAGGTCACATTGCCGACCTGACCACGAGAAGTTAAGAGGACATTGTGGATATTACAATTACATATGTAACTGGTAAAATTGACCAGTAGATTCTACATATATATATATATATATATATATATATATATATATATATATATATATATATATATATTTATATATATATATGTATTTATATATATACATACATATATGTATATATATAGATAGATAGATAGACAGATAAATAGATAGATAGCTAAATATGTAAGTTGGTTGTATGCCATAAAGTGTATCTTTCAAAATTCGTGTCGAAATATCAGTGACGTGAATCGAATTTGTATGAGGTATAAGTCGTATCGTCCATGGGTCCCTTAAGGAGGCTTTTACCTGATTGTGTTTTGATAACTTCTTTATATATATATATATATATATATATATATATATATATATATATATATATATATAGGCTATATATATATATATATATATATATATATATATATATATATATATATATATATATATAGGCTATAGTTATATATATATATATATATATATAATATATATAGGGCTATATATATATATATATATATATATATATAATATATATATATATATATATATATATATATATATGTATATGTATATATATATATATATATATATATATATATATATATATATATATATATATATATATGTATATGTGTATATATATTATATATGTAATGTGTATATTTATATATATATGTATATAATGTGTATATACTATGTATATATGTGTATATATATGTAAATATGTACATATATATATATATATATATATATATATATATATATATATATATATATATATATATATATATATATATATATATATATATATATATATATATACGAGTATATATATATGTGTGTGTGTGTGTATATTTTCATGGAAAGGCATTCTAATTGCATACATTTATTCAACAGCCGACGTTTCGCATCGCTTGATGCATTTTCAAGGCCGAAAAACCGGTTAAAAACTATATATATATATATATATACATATACATATATATATATATATATATATATATATATATATATATATATATATATATATAAAATGTGAAAAGCATATACAAAATTTATTTCTCACCCTTATTTATATCTTCGGCAGAACAGAGAGCAAAAAAGAATAAAAAGGGGACGACAAATAACAATAAAGGGGCACAAAACACTTTCCCATATTGGTATTGAAGGCTAGACTGATGTAAAGGATAACATAAATGAAAAAGACACACGGCGTAAAAAGAAAAAAAACTGCAATAAATAGCTGTGTTGACTATGGCTGGTTGTAGAGTGTTGGGAATGGTCAGTTTGATCATTATGGATTCCAAAGTGGTTACTTCCTCCTCACCACTCACCTCTCCCACAATTCTAAAGTCGTTGGCGTCTATATGAGTTTTACAAATTTTAGCCTCAGGAGCAAATATTAGATACTGCCACCCCTTAGTTTTCACCCTTTCTTTTATAAACGTTCCATTGGCATTGTTGTTTTTTATTTGATTAAGCTGGCCTTATGCCAGCACGGGCTCTTGCTCATAGAGCAGCCCGTAATGTTCCATTGGCGATACCTTCGTTCTCTTCAGACATGACTCGACTATCCTGCTGATCACTTTTTAGAATATGTAAATTCCCAGCACCCTAACATCAAAAAACACTCTAGAAAGAGAATCCCACAACTCACTTGCTTTCCTGGACCTCCAATTTACAAGGGATGAGATAGGCTTCCATACTGGCATTTTTAGGTTCAAATACGCAGCCGACTGGTCAGAGAAGGCAGACACTTTGCTATCCGTGTAGACACCCCAGGATTATGTATGTAATCAACGGATAGGTTTTCTGAAAGCAAATGGGTGTTACAGACTAATGCACACATAAACAAAGCCACTCCAACATCTTCTAAAAAACATAACAGACACCTCACACGTCTCGAACTGTCGACCTAACCGCCCAGTTCTCCTCGCTGGTGGGAGAAAGGGAGCTGGGGATTGGTACGATACACGTACACATCGTTACCGGGGTCTAAGAGATGTCAGGCAGGGCAGCCGATCGAGGCTACGGCCTACCCCAACGCCAAATCAAAAGTCCTTCAAAAAGAAGGTATCATGCTTACCCCATAAAAAAAAATGGGAAAAAGCACGTTAAAACGAAGAACGAAGAAGAACTAGCATTTTTAGAAAAGGCACTTTCACTGGTCTAGGTACCAATTTTTACAGTTCCTGTTACTACAGTTTCAAGATGAATTCCGTAACTACTTTACTTCACAGAGCTCTTACGCTCTCATCAAGGGGTTAGCTACAGAACTGGAAACAAATTATCGAGCCCCGATCAATCTAACATAAGGAATCATCCTAACATTTGTAAAACTCATATAGACGCCAACGACTTTAAAACTGTGGGAATGGTGCGAATGAAGAGGAACTAACTACTTTGGAATCCATAATGATCAAACTGACCATTCCAGCACTCAACAACCAATCGTCGTCAACACAGCTATTTACTGTCTAATGTTTTTTTGTTTTTTTTTTTCTTTTTACGTCGTGTGTCTTTTTCATTTATGTTGTCCTTTACGTCAGTCTGACCTTCACTACCAATATGGGTAAGTGTTTTGTGCCCCTTTGCTGTTATTTGTCTTCCAATTTTTTTTCTCTTTTGCTCTCTGTTCTGCCTAAGATATAAATAAGGTGAGAAATAAATTTTCTATATATCTTTCACGTTATATATATATATATATATATATATATATATATATATATATATATATATAAGTATTTATTGTTTTTAACCGCTTTTTCAGCCTTGAAAATGCATCAAGCGATGTGAAACGTCGGCTCCTGAATAAATGTATGCAATTAGAACGCCTTTCCCTGAACTCTTGGTCTTGTATCGTCCGAGCTACTGCTCCTGTCTTCTGATATATATATATATATATATATATATATATATATATATATATATAATATATATATATATATAGTATATATATATAAATATATATATATATATATATATATATATATATATATATATATATATATATATATATATATATATATATATATTTATATATAAATATATATATATATATATATATATATATATATATATATATATATATATATATATATATATATATATATATATATATATAAATATATATATATATATATAAATATATATATATATATATATATATATATATATATATATATATATATATATATATATATATATATATATATATATATATATATATATATATATATATATATATATTTATATATAAATATATATATATAGATATATATATATATATATATATATATATATATATATATATATATATATATATATATATATATATATATATATATATATATACATGGCATATTTCATTTATGACACAATTAAAGAAACTGTAGTTTCTTAGTAAATCTAAAATGATTCCTATATATATATCTGTGTTGCACATGAAAGGAATGCTATTGCGAAATCTCAGTTTGATCAACCCAGACGCAAACGTCATCAATAAGTACCTGTGTAGTGTTTTAAAGACAGTGCGTCATCATACATTCGCATGCGTCCGCATAGACTCAGCGTTCTCTTTTTGATCAGAGTTGAAGGCAAAGTCACGTAGGCGTGGGAAGTCCTTGGAACGAGGTCATGTGTTTGTTCGTGTGCGTGAATCGTAATCTTGCTATGTAAAAAGTGTGAAAGCTTAGATAGAGATCGACATGGGAAGCCATCCTGTGTAGACCATTGTATTCTTCTGTATAAAGTCTTTTATACGAAATACAAGAAAAACCACAATGGAGTTTGTCTGAATCCTACAACAACAACTTTCTGACTGCGTTCTAAACACAGTCTCCAAACAACATAGGAATACCCTATGATATATATATATAAATATATATATATATATATATATATATATATATATATATATATATATATATATATATATATATATTTATGTATATATATATATTTATATATAAATATATATACAAACATAAATATATATATATATATATATATATATATATATATATATATATATATATATATATATATATATATATATATTTATGTATGTATATATATATGTATATATATATATATATATATATATATATATATATATATATATATATATATATATATATATATATATATATATATATATATATATATATATATATATATATATATATATATATATATATATATATGAAAATAAGAAGGCCCATAAAACACTATTTAAACGTTGAAACCATATATTTCGGGCACTTGTTTCTGTGCCCCTGTTCACTGGTAGAATATGGACAGGTGGAAAGTTACAATGGTATATATACAAAAACATGAAGGTGTGGCCTTAGGCCTCCGATGTTAAGGAGGTGGCGTTTCTTAAGAAGGAGGAGATTGACCAAATTCCCTAGTGGTTTTTGGCCTCATTAGCTCCCGTTTGGCGATGGATCTGGCGGTCGCGTTTCTTGGGTCATCTTCTTCAAAAAGGGTGCGAGGATTAAGGTGTCAATGGCGTCCGATTTCCAATGTCCTCCTGACAGGTTCATATTGTTGGTTTGATTGATGATAGCAGATTCCAGCATCTTTCTTTTGTACGGACAGCTACTCTTGAAAACCAACTCCGCCCCACTCCAGTTAATGACATGCCCTGTATTTCTAATATGTAGGAAAATTCCCGAACTCTCCGAAGCGTAACGTACTGATCTTTTGTGCTCTGTTATTCTTTGCGAGAGCGATCTACCTGTCTCGCCTACATAAATGTCATGACAATTACTACACGGTATCTTGTAAACTCCGGCTTCTTCCCTTTTGTTATTTAAGTATACGTTAACGAGCGAACTCCCGATGGATTTGGGATAATGGAAAATGAAAGGATTATCAGAACTGAGTTGCTCGGTGGCCTTTTGGATGTTTTCATCGTATGGAAGCTTTATTTTGTTGTTGAAATCTATTTGTCTGTTGTGAGTGGGACCTCTGTAGTATATTTTATTTGCTTTATTAATAGCCCTCTCGATAATGTGTGGTGGATAGAGCAGTTGCGTTAGGTGTTGGCGGATCGTGTTAAATTCTTGATCCAGGTACTCATTTGAACATATCCTAAGTCCTCTGAGGAATAGGTTGCACCCTACCATGATTTTTACGGAGACGTCGTGGTAGCTTAAGAAATGAATGTAGGAGACAGCGAAGGTGGGTTTTCTATATACTGTAAATGCATACCTGTTCTGTTTTCTTATGATCAGTACATCTAGGAACGGCAGTTTTCCGTCCTTTTCCCATTCTGTTTTAAATTTTATGGTCGGAACTAGCGAATTTAGCCTATTAAAAAATTCCTTAAAGTCCCCCCAGCTATTGTCCCAGAAAGTAAAGATATCATCTACGTATCTAAGCCAGATCATGTTATGGGGTTTGATAGACGACAAAAGTTCTGTTTCGAAATATTCCATGTACAAGTTTGCTAGAAGGGGTGATAGGGGACTTCCCATGCTACAGCCAAATTTTTGTTTGTAAAAATTACCATTGAAAGAAAACACGTTGTTAGTTACACAGAGGTTGATAAGTTTTAAAGTTTTATCTATGCCAAGAGGAAAATGGTCTTCATATGGTTGTAACTTCCTCTCTAAGAAAAACAACACGTCGGCAATCGGGACTTTAGTAAATAATGAATCGACGTCTAGACTGAGCAGTTTGATGTTGTTTGAGGGGATGTTTAAACTATTAAATTTTTGTATGAAATCTTCTGCATGTTTGACGTGGGAGGATGAGAAGGTTCCTAGAAAGGGTGATAACAAGTCTGCGAGCCATTTTGATAATTTGTACATGAAAGAGCCCCTGCTAGATATTATGGGGCGTAAAGGAATCCCATCTTTATGTGTTTTCGGGAGGCCGTAAAAATAGGGGAGAGAGGGGTTGATTACCTTGAATGTCTCTAGTAATTCTATGTCTTTTTTATTGCCCCCTATGGTTCTAACTGATTTGTTAAACTGAGCAGCAATATTTGTTGTGGGATCTTTCGTTAATTTGTCGTAGGTCTCCGCATCGTTTAGAAGTTCTTGAACTTTATTGATGTATGTCTCCTTGTCTAACAAAACTATTTTCCCGTCTTTGTCAGATTTTGTGATGATGATATCCCCCCTTTTTCTTAAGCTAACTAATGCATTTTGGAATCTTTTCGGGAGCGAATTTTTGTTGTTATTTTGCTCCAAGACATTTAGCAAAATGCCTTTGAGACATGCCTCTTTCTTGTCATAGTTGTTTTTTGCAAAATGTTTATCAAAAGCAACTAGGAAATTAAGATTACTCTCGGGACCAGGTTTTAGAGCGAATGAAACTCCAAGATTTAAAACGGTCTGTTCTTCTGCAGTGAGGGGATGGTTAGAGAGATTCAGCACATTATTGGGAAGGCCAAGATTATTCCATACGCTGTTCCTAATCAGTCTTTTTAATTTGTAGCACAAATTTCTGGAGTGGGACTCACTGTTCTCAATAGCACCTGATAGCACAAAATATGAAAGATATCTGTACATACCATCATCCCTGCACATGAGGCGAAGTGACGTGGCTAGCTCACTTATTTTTCTTCTAATCACATAGATGTCTTGGTGTGTGGCTTGTATTCTGTCTTGGAGGAATGTGCGGATGGAGTCCGGAAATGGGTCTGACGCCGATGTCCAACGCGTGAAACCGTACATTTTGGGAGAAACTTGTTCCTGTAGGCATTCTTGTAGAAAATTTCTCTGATTCTTCCTCTTGTGTAACCCATGTACTAGCCGTTCGTACCGTCTGAAGATGTGCTTGACAGCTGGGTTGAAGCCGAAAAACTGGCGTAAACTGTGATGTTCCATAATGGGCAAAAATGAATGTCTTTTCCTGTAATACTACAGTGTAATATGAAAATAAGAAGGCCCATAAAACACTATTTAAACGTTGAAACCATATATTTCGGGCACTTGTTTCTGTGCCCCTGTTCACTGGTAGAATATGGACAGGTGGAAAGTTACAATGGTATATATACAAAAACATGAAGGTGTGGCTTAGGCCTCCGATGTTAAGGAGGTGGCGTTTCTTAAGAAGGAGGAGAAATATCAATGAATGAAGGAACGTGTAAAACACAGATCACAAAATATAACAATTTAATAATAGAAATAACAAGGAATTACATTGACATTTACTTTAGTAGAAAACAATTCGCAAGTTAAACCAACACAATTATACGAACCAATGAACGAACACACAGACAAACAATCAAACAAACTAACACCTGAATTAAATATACCAACGAAACACAAAATAAAAGAAAACACACTGACTTACATTAACAATAGGAAGACGATTATCCTACACCGTGTATACAGAATATGTTGTCGTTAAGATAGCCTGAGAGCGACTCTGCCCTCCTCAAAATATTACAAGCCAAAGTAAACTAAATGAACGACAAGGATACTTAAATGACGAACAGTAACGAAAAGATAAGATAGGCAAGGATACAAAAGGTCAAAACAGGAAAACAAGCGTTACAAACCTAGTGGTAAGAAGGAGTACCACTACAAGAATAAATATATACAAGTGACATAATTACAGAGAACGGAGACATGGTATACATAATATCACAATATATATATATATATATATATATATATATATATATATATATATATATATATATATATATATATATATATATATATATATATATATATATATATATATATATATATATATATTGTCAGGATAAGCCCCCATTCTTTTCTTTGTATATATTTGGTTTTGGGCTTTAATTGTTGAATTGGCAGTTGTTTCGGGAACATCGCTTTCTTTCAAATAGCCTCTTTGTCCAATATCTAATTGTTGGTTAAGTGAACAAAGAGTTCACTTTTGAGCTCTCTCTGCATATTTTTGTCATTCCATCCTCGCCACGCATCCAACCCTCAAACCTTGTTGTTGTTGGTTATTTCTTATTACAAGGGACAGTTCAGATAGTGGATTCAGCAACCAAGATCCATGCACAGAGCCAGCCAGTGTTCCATGTATGCAGTAACAGAAACCGCAGTCCTCCTTCAAGCTTATCTGATAACCTTTATATTAACTAGCTACTAAGTTACGTATGCTTTAATAATTCATCAGGTGCCAAATTTCCCTACATAATTGTCAATAATATCAACTTATTAAATATTTATATATTTTATATAAACATATTGTATATTTCACCTAATATCTTTAATGCAGTGTAATTATGGAACTTCTACATGAACCAGTGGCAAAATATAATTTAAATAATGATCTAATATTGCATAAACATCTTTGAGCCACACCTCAATGAGAGGAATTCCTTGATATATATATATGTATGTATATATATATATATATATATATATATATATATATATATATATATATATATATATATATATATATATATATATATATAAATTTCTGACTCCCATCAGGATCGAACCCAGTCGAGACCTGGATTCGATCCTGATGTGAGTCAGAAATTGATTTCTGTTCCACACGTGATTGTGTGTGGTTTCTCTCTCTCTCTCTCTCTCTCTCTCTCTCTCTCTCTCTCTCTCTCTCTCTCTCTCTCTCTCTCTCTCTCTCTCTCTATATATATATATATATATATATATATATATATATATATGTACATACATACATACATACATACACATACATACATATATATACATATATATATACACATATACGTATATATATAATATATATATATATATATATATATATATATATATATATATATATATATATATATATATATATATATATATATATATATATATATATATATATATACATACATATATACATACATACACACACGCACACATCCACAGAACTTTCATCCTACAGTAAATGTCTTACAGTTCCATTTGTCATCGTGTCATTATGTCACTCGTCGAACGACTGGCTGCGGAGAGGCCACCGATATCGAATTTTTTATTTTATTTCCAGATGAAATACAGACGTCGAGAGCTCATTCCAGAAACGCCTCGCGTCATCACTTTCTTTTCTCTGGAAACCTGGCCATTCCTGGGAACAGACTTTTGGAGGCTTCAGGGTGGGCGGTTGCAATTTGAAATGCTGATGGACAGAATTCGGAACCTCTTGGGAATTGTTTTTCCTTAGAATATTGACTAGAAAAGTTGCTTCTTCATGGGAAACAATCTATGGTACTTCGGGCTGTGACACGGATTTTGTGCACTCATTCCACGGCCTTTATGAAGACGTCTGTGTGTGTGTGTGTGTGTGTGTGTGGAAATTTCACTGCCCTGATTTTCCAACACTCGTTCTTGCTGGGAATTCGTGAGGTCCGGATAAGAAACACCTGTGACAACACCCCCCACAGTGCAAAGACTTAGGAATGTTTCTTATCCGATGAACCAAGGCGCAAAGGCACTATAAGCCATCAGAGCAATGTTGTTGATTCTGATTTGTTGAACAGAGAACCAACAACAGAATCATGAATGGCAGGAAGCGTAGAACACTTCAACGAAGAACACCTGAGCAGCAAGTCATATTTGTTGCCTTGATGCATGGCAGCAAGGCAACGACAGTTCCTCCAGCGTTAGCCAAGTGTTGCCTGAAACGGCTCAGAGGGACCAGCAACCGTGAAGAAGAAGAAGAAGAAGAAGAAGAAGAAGAAGAAGAAGAAGAAGAAGAAGAAGAAGAAGAAGAAGAAGGCAGTTTATCGCCATTTGACTTTCTGACTCATATTCGCGAAATAACTCGCTTCCTTCTAAACAATCTGCTGCGTAGAATTATTTTCAAAGGTCGTGAAAAGCAAAAGAATTATTTTCAAAGGTCGTGAAAAGCAAAAGAATTATTTTCAAGGGTCGTGAAAAGCAAAGGAATTATTTTCAAGGTTTGTGAAAAGCAAAAGAATTATATTCAAGGGTCGTGAAAAGCAAAAGAATTATTTTCAAGGTTTGTGAAAAGCAAAAGAATTATTTTCAAGGGTCGTGAAAAGAAAAAGAATTATTTTCAAGGTTTGTGAAAAGCAAAAGAATTATTTTCAAGGGTCGTGAAAAGCAAAAGAATTATTTTCAAGGGTCGTGAAAAGCAAAAGAATTATTTTCAAAGGTCGTGAAAAGCAAAAGAATTATTTTCAAGGGTCGTGAAAAGCAAAAGAATTATTTTCAAGGGTCGTGAAAAGCAAAAGAATTATTTTCAAGGGTCGTGAAAAGCAAAAGAATTATTTTCAAGGGTCGTGAAAAGCAAAAGAATTATTTTCAAGGGTCGTGAAAAGCAAAAGAATTATTTTCAAAGGTCGTGAAAAGCAAAAGAATTATTTTCAAGGGTCGTGAAAAGCAAAGGAATTATTTTCAAGGTTTGTGAAAAGCAAAAGAATTACTTTCAGGGGTCGTGAAAAGCACAAGAATTATTTTCAAGGGTCGTGAAAATCAAAAGAATTATTTTCAAGGGTCGTGTAAAGCAAAGGAATTATTTTCAAGGTTTGTGAAAAGTAAAAGAATTATTTTCAAAGGTCGTGAAAAGCAAAAGAATTATTTTCAAAGGTCGTGAAAAGCAAAAGAATTATTTTCAAGGGTCGTGAAAAGCAAAAGAATTATTTTCAAGGGTCGAGAAAAGCAAAAGAATTATTTTCAAGGGTCGTGAAAAGCAAAAGAATTATTTTCAAAGGTCGTGAAAAGCAAAAGAATTATTTTCAAGGGTCGTGAAAAGCAAAGGAATTATTTTCAAGGTTTGTGAAAAGCAAAAGAATTATATTCAAGGGTCGTGAAAAGCAAAAGAATTATTTTCAAGGTTTGTGAAAAGCAAAAGAATTATTTTCAAGGGTCGTGAAAAGAAAAAGAATTATTTTCAAGGTTTGTGAAAAGCAAAAGAATTATTTTCAAGGGTCGTGAAAAGCAAAAGAATTATTTTCAAGGGTCGTGAAAAGCAAAAGAATTATTTTCAAGGGTCGTGAAAAGCAAAGGAATTATTTTGAAGGTTTGTGAAAAGCAAAAGAATTACTTTCAGGGGTCGTGAAAAGCAAAAGAATTATTTTCAAGGGTCGTGAAAATCAAAAGAATTATTTTCAAGGGTCGTGTAAAGCAAAGGAATTATTTTCAAGGTTTGTGAAAAGTAAAAGAATTATTTTCAAGGTTTGTGAAAAGCAAAAGAATTATTTTCAAGGGTCGTGAAAAGCAAAAGAATTATTTTCAAGGGTCGTGAAAAGCAAAAGAATTATTTTCAAAGGTCGTGAAAAGCAAAAGAATTATTTTCAAGGGTCGTGAAAAGCAAAGGAATTATTTTCAAGGTTTGTGAAAAGCAAAAGAATTATATTCAAGGGTCGTGAAAAGGAAAAGAATTATTTTCAAGGTTTGTGAAAAGCAAAAGAATTATTTTCAAGGGTCGTGAAAAGAAAAAGAATTATTTTCAAGGTTTGTGAAAAGCAAAAGAATTATTTTCAAGGGTCGTGAAAAGCAAAGGAATTATTTTCAAGGGTCGTGAAAAGCAAAGGAATTATTTTCAAGGGTCGTGAAAAGCAAAAGAATTATTTTCAAGGGTCGTGAAAAGCAAAAGAATTATTTTTAAGGGTCGTGAAAAGCAAAAGAATTATTTTCAAAGTTTGTGAAAATCAAAAGAATTATTTTCAAGGGTCGTGAAAAGCAAAAGAATTATTTTCAAGGGTCGTGAAAAGCAAAAGAATTATTTTCAAGGTTGTTAAAAGCAAAAGAATTATTTTCAAGGGTCGTGAAAAGCAAAAGAATTATTTTCAAGGGTCGTGAAAAGCAAAAGAATTATTTTTAAGGTTTGTGAAAAGCAAACGAATTATTTTCAAGGGTCGTGAAAAGCAAACGAATTATTTTCAAGGGTCGTGAAAAGCAAAAGAATGATTTTGAAGGTTTGTGAAAAGCAAACGAATTATTTTCAGGGTTTGTGAAAAGCAAAGGAATTATTTTCAAGGGTCGTGAAAAGCAAAAGAATTATTTTCAAGGGTCGTGAAAAGCAAAAGAATTATTTTCAAGGTTTGTGAAAAGCAAAAGAATTATTTTCAAGGGTCGTGAAAAGCAAAAGAATTAGTTTGAAGGTTTGTTTAAAGCAAAAGAATTATTTTCAAGGGTCGTGAAAAGCAAAAGAATTATTTTCAAGGATCGTGAAAAGCAAAAGAATTATTTTCAAGGGTCGTGAAAAGCAAAAGAATTATTTTCAAGGGTCGTGAAAAGCAAAAGAATTATTTTCAAGGGTCGTGAAAAGCAAAAGAATTATTTTCAAGGGTCGTGAAAAGCAAAAGAATTATTTTCAAGGGTCGTGAAAAGCAAAAGAATTATTTTCAAGGGTCGTGAAAATCAAAAGAATTATTTTCAAGGGTCGTGTAAAGCAAAGGAATTATTTTCAAGGTTTGTGAAAAGTAAAAGAATTATTTTCAAGGTTTGTGAAAAGCAAAAGAATTATTTTCAAGGGTCGTGAAAAGCAAAAGAATTATTTTCAAGGGTCGTGAAAAGCAAAAGAATTATTTTCAAGGGTCGTGAAAAGCAAAAGAATTATTTTCAAGGTTTGTGAAAAGCAAAAGAATTATTTTCAAGGGTCGTGAAAAGCAAAGGAATTATTTTCAAGGGTCGTGAAAAGCAAAAGAATTATTTTCAAGGGTCGTGAAAAGCAAAAGAATTATTTTCAAGGGTCGTGAAAAGCAAAAGAATTATTTTTAAGGGTCGTGAAAAGCAAAAGAATTATTTTCAAGGTTTGTGAAAAGCAAAAGAATTATTTTGAAGGTTTGTGAAAAGCAAAAGAATTATTTTCAAGGGTCGTGAAGAGCAAAAGAATTATTTTCAAGGTTTGTGAAAAGCCAAAGAATTATTTTTAAGGTTTGTGAAAAGCAAAAGAATTATTTTCAAGGGTCGTGAAAAGCAAAAGAATTATTTTCAAGGTCCGTGAAAAGCATAAGAATTATTTTGAAGGTTTGTGAAAAGCAAAACAATTATTTTCAAGGGTCGTGAAAAGCAAAAGAATTATTTTCAAGGGTCGTGAAAAGCAAAAGAATTATTTTCAAGGTTTGTGAAAAGCAAAAGAATTATTTTCAAGTGTCGTGAAAAGCAAAAGAATTATTTTCAAGGTTTGCGAAAAGCAAAAGAATTATTCTCAAGGGTCGTGAAAAATAAAAGAATTATTTTCAAGGGTCGTGAAAAGCAAAAGAATTATTTTGAAGGTTTGTGAAAAGCAAAAGAATTATTTTCAAGGGTCGTGAAAAGCAAAAGAATTATTTTGAAGGTTTGTGAAAAGCAAAAGAGTTATTTTCAAGGGTCGTGAAAAGCAAAAGAATTATTTTCAAGGGTCGTGAAAAGCAAAAGAATTATTTTCAAGGTTTGTGAAAAGCAAAAGAATTATTTTCAAGGGTCGTGAAAAGCAAAAGAATTATTTTCAAGGTTTGTGAAAAGCAAAAGAATTATTTTCAAGGTTTGTGAAAAGCAAAAGAATTATTTTCAAGGGTCGTGAAAATCAAAAGAATTATTTTCAAGGGTCGTGAAAAGCAAAGGAATTATTTTCAAGGGTCGTGAAAAGCAAAAGAATTATTTTCAAGGGTCGTGAAAAGCAAAAGAATTAATTTCAAGGATCGTGAAAAGCAAAAGAATTATTTTCAAGGGTCGTGAAAAGCAAAAGAATTATTTTCAAGGGTGCGGAAAAGCAAAAGAATTATTTTCAAGGTTTGTGAAAAGCAAAAGAATTATTTTCAAGGGTCGTGAAAAGTAAAAGAATTATTTTTAAGGGTCGTGAAAAGCAAAAGAATTATTTTCAAGGGTCGTGAAAAGCAAAAGAATTATTTTCAAGGGTCGTGAAAAGCAAAAGAATTATTTTCAAGGTTTGTAAAAAGCAAAAGAATTATTTTCAAGGGTCGTGAAAAGCAAAAGAATTATTTTCAAGGGTTTGTGAAAAGCAAAAGAATTATTTTCAAGGGTCGTGAAAAGCAAAAGAATTATTTTCAAGGGTCGTGAAAAGCAAAAGAATTATTTTCAAGGGTCGTGAAAAGCAAAAGAATTATTTTCAATTGTCGTGAAAAGCAAAAGGATTATTTTGAAGGTTTGTGAAAAGCAAAAGAATTATTTTCAAGGTTTGTGAAAAGCAAAAGAATTATTTTCAAGGGTGCGGAAAAGCAAAAGAATTATTTTCAAGGTTTGTGAAAAGCAAAAGAATTATTTTCAAGGGTCGTGAAAAGCAAAAGAATTATTTTCAAGGTTTGTGGAAGGGAAAAAGAATTATTTTCAAGGGTCGTGAAAAGCAAAAGAATTAATTTCAAGGTTTGTGAAAAGCAAAAGAATTATTTTCAAGGGTCGTGAAAAGCAAAAAATTATTTTCAAGGGTCGTGAAAAGCAAAAGAATTATTTTCAAGGGTCGTGAAAAGAAAAAGAATTATTTTCAAGGTTTGTGAAAAGCAAAAGAATTATTTTCAAGGGTCGTGAAAAGCAAAAGAATTATTTTCAAGGGTCGTGAAAAGCAAAAGAATTATTTTAAAGGGTCGTGAAAAGCAAAAGAATTATTTTCAAGGGTCGTGAAAAGCAAAAGAATTATTTTCAAGGTTTGTGAAAAGCTAAAGAATTATTTTCAAGGGTCGTGAAAAGCAAAAGAATTATTTTCAAGGTTTGTGAAAAGCAAAAGAATTATTTTCAAGGGTCGTGAAAAGCAAAAGAATTATTTTCAAGGGTCGTGAAAAGCAAAAGAATTATTTTGAAGGTTTGTGAAAAGCAAAAGAATTATTTTCAAGGGAGGTGAAAAGCAAAAGAATTATTTTCAAGGGAAGTGAAAAGCAAAAGAATTATTTTCAAGGGTCGTGAAAAGCAAAAGAATTATTTTCAAGGGTCGTGAAAAGCAAAAGAATTATTTTGAAGGTTTGTGAAAAGCAAAAGAATTATTTCCAAGGGTCGTGAAAAGCAAAAGAATTATTTTCAAGGGTCGTGAAAAGCAAAAGAATTATTTTCAAGGGTCGTGAAAAGCAAAAGAATTATTTTGAAGGTTTGTGAAAAGCAAAAGAATTATTTTCAAGGTTTGTGAAAAGCAAAAGAATTATTTTCAAGGGTCGTGAAAAGCAAAAGAAATATTTTTAAGGGTCGTGAAAAGCAAAAGAATTATTTTCAAGGGTCGTGAAAAGCAAAAGAATTATTTTCAAGAGTCGTGAAAAGCAAAAGAATTATTTTCAAGGGTCGTGAAAAGCAAAAGAATTATTTTCAAGGGTCGTGAAAAGCAAAAGAATTATTTTCAAGGGTCGTGAAAAGCAAAAGAATTATTTTCAAGGGTCGTGAAAAGCAAAAGAATTATTTTCAAGGTTTGTGAAAAGCAAAAGAATTATTTTCAAGGGTCGTGAAAAGCAAAAGAATTATTTTCAAGGGTCGTGAAAAGCACAAAGAATTATTTTGAAGGTTTGTGAAAAGCAAAAGAATTATTTTCAAGGGTCGTGAAAAGCAAAAGAATTATTTTCAAGGTTTGTGAAAAGCAAAAGAATTATTTTCAAGGGTCGTGAAAAGCAAAAGAATTATTTTCAAGGTTTGTGAAAAGCAAAAGAATTATTTTCAAGGGTCGTGAAAAGCAAAAGAATTATTTTCACGGGTCGTGAAAAGCAAAAGAATTATTTTCAAGGGTCGTGAAAAGCAAAAGAATTATTTTGAAGGTTTGTGAAAAGCAAAAGAATTATTTTCAAGGGTCGTGAAAAGCAAAATAATTATTTTCAAGGGTCGTGAAAAGCAAAAGAATTATTTTCAAGGGTCGTGAAAAGCAAAAGAATTATTTTCAAGGTTTGTGAAAAGCAAAAGAATTATTTTCAAGGGTCGTGAAAAGCAAAAGAATTATTTTCAAGGGTCGTGAAAAGCAAAGGAAGGCGAACGCAGAACGGAAATGTAAGCGATGGCCTATTTCCCATAGGAGAAATAGATGGTGATACTGTGAGAAAACCACCATGACAATGTATCAGGGGTTCAGTGATCGTTTCACAAGGTGGTGAATGTTTTTCATAAAGGCTTCCCTCTTTGGAAAGTCATCCTTTACCTACAGACATGAACCTCATTCCTCCTAAAGCCTCTACTTGGGTTCTCGTGGATACTCTTTGTTCAAATGTGGTCCTTTTGTCAGCCCTTGTTCTCTTGTGTTTAGTGACATACCTTTATATGACGTTGCTGTGATCTAGTGACAAGGTCAAGAAAGATGCACTGACTTCAGTGTAGCCGTGAATGGCGTGTCGTGGCAGTTGCATTTACTACTGACAAGCTCTCTGCTTCCTCTCTACTTTCCAGGCAGCATTCCCCATTGAGCCTGAAAACAGATAGATGTATTTTCCCTGTTTTACGTAAATATTTCATCAGCATGAAGTGCAGAAGTGGTGGGAATCTTACACTCGTGAATGTGGAACAGTAGGAATTCCCACCGAGGAACAGCTTGTCACTGGAATAACGAAAGTAAAAATTATATAGTAAAAGTTGGACTGTGGAACAGTCTCCCTCCCTACAGAGGATGTTGTGCAATTGGAACTTCTTCTTCAGAAGTTCAAGGGAAGATGCAAAGCATTACTAACCTGATGCCAGTTCTCCTTCCTTGCATTTTAACACATTTTTATCCATTTATTAATTTATTTATTTATATTTTCTTTTTAATAAGTGAGATCTTAACGTATTTCCCTTTACCTTCTATTAATTCCAAATGAGCACCTTAATATTCTTTGGAAGCTTGAATTGCAAGTCAGTGGCCCATTTGGTGGCCTTGTTCCAGATGGATAGCTTGAATTGCAAGTCAGTGGCCCATTTGGTGGCCTTGTTCCAGATGGATAGCTTGAATTGCAAGTCAGTGGCCCCTTTGGTGGCCTTGTTCCAGATGGATAGTTTGAACTGCAAGTCAGTGGCCCCTTTGGTGGCCTTGTTCCAGATGGATAGCTTGAATTGCAAGTCAGTGGCCCCTTTGGTGGCCTTGTTCCAGATGGATAGCTTGAATTGCAAGTCAGTGGCCCCTTTGGTGGCCTTGTTCCAGATGGATAGCTTGAATTGCAAGTCAGTGGCCCCTTTGGTGGCCTTGTTCCAGATGGATAGCTTGAATTGCAAGTCAGTGGCCCCTTTGATGGCCTTGTTCCAGATGGATAGTTTGAACTGCAAGTCAGTGGCCCCTTTGGTGGCCTTGTTCCAGATGGATAGCTTGAATTGCAAGTCAGTGGCCCATTTGGTGGCCTTGTTCCAGATGGATAGCTTGAATTGCAAGTCAGTGGCCCCTTTGGTGGCCTTGTTCCAGATGGATAGCATGAATTGCAAGTCAGTGGCCCATTTGGTGGCCTTGTTCCAGATGGATAGCTTGAATTGCAAGTCAGTGGCCCCTTTGGTGGCCTTGTTCCAGATGGATAGCTTGAATTGCAAGTCAGTGGCCCCTTTGGTGGCCTTGTTCCAGATGGATAGCTTGAATTGCAAGTCAGTGGCCCATTTGGTGGCCTTGTTCCAGATGGATAGCTTGAATTGTAAGTCAGTGGCCCCTTTGATGACCTTGTTCCAGATGGATAGTTTGAATTGCAAGTCAGTGGCCCCTTTGGTGGCCTTGTTCCAGATGGATAGCTTGAATTGCAAGTCAGTGGCCCCTTTGGTGGCCTTGTTCCAGATGGATAGCTTGAATTGCAAGTCAGTGGCCCCTTTGGTGGCCTTGTTCCAGATGGATAGCTTGAATTGCAAGTCAGTGGCCCCTTTGGTGGCCTTGTTCCAGATGGATAGCTTGAATTGCAAGACAGTGGCCCATTTGGTGGCCTTGTTCCAGATGGATAGCTTGGATTGCAAGTCAGTGGCCCATTTGGTGGCCTTGTTCCAGATGGATAGCTTGAATTGCAAGACAGTGGCCCATTTGGTGGCCTTGTTCCAGATGGATAGCTTGAATTGCAAGTCAGTGGCCCCTTTGGTGGCCTTGTTCCAGATGGATAGCTTGAATTGCAAGTCAGTGGCCCCTTTGGTGGCCTTGTTCCAGATGGATAGCTTGAATTGCAAGTCAATGGCCCCTTTGATGGCCTTGTTCCAGATGGATAGCTTGAATTGCAAGTCAGTGGCCCCTTTGGTGGCCTTGTTCCAGATGGATAGCTTGAATTGCAAGTCAGTGGCCCCTTTGGTGGCCTTGTTCCAGATGGATAGCTTGAATTGCAAGTCAGTGGCCCCTTTGGTGGCCTTGTTCCAGATGGATAGCTTGAATTGCAAGTCATTGGCCCCTTTGGTGGCCTTGTTCCAGATGGATAGCTTGAATTGCAAGTCAGTGGCCCATTTGGTGGCCTTCTTCCAGATGGATAGCTTGAATTGCAAGTCAGTGGCCCATTTGGTGGCCTTCTTCCAGATGGATAGCTTGAATTGCAAGTCAGTGGCCCCTTTGGTGGCCTTGTTCCAGATGGATAGCTTGAATTGCAAGTCAGTGGCCCCTTTGGTGGCCTTGTTCCAGATGGATAGCTTGAATTGCAAGTCAGTGGCCCATTTGGTGGCCTTGTTCCAGATGGATAGCTTGAATTGCAAGTCAGTGGCCCCTTTGGTGGCCTTGTTCCAGATGGATAGCTTGAATTGCAAGTCAGTGGCCCCTTTGGTGGCCTTGTTCCAGATGGATAGCTTGAATTGCAAGTCAGTGGCCCCTTTGGTGGCCTTGCTCCAGATGGATAGCTTGAATTGCAAGTCAGTGGCCCATTTGGTGGCCTTCTTCCAGATGGATAGCTTGAATTGCAAGTCAGTGGCCCATTTGGTGGCCTTGTTCCAGATGGATAGCTTGAATTGCAAGTCAGTGGCCCATTTGGTGGCCTTGTTCCAGATGGATAGCTTGGATTGCAAGTCAGTGGCCCATTTGGTGGCCTTGTTCCAGATGGATAGCTTGAATTGCAAGTCAGTGGCCCCTTTGGTGGCCTTGTTCCAGATGGATAGCTTGAATTGCAAGTCAGTGGCCCATTTGGTGGCCTTGTTCCAGATGGATAGCTTGAATTGCAAGTCAGTGGCCCCTTTGATGGCCTTGTTCCAGATGGATAGTTTGAATTGCAAGTCAGTGGCCCCTTTGGTGGCCTTGTTCCAGATGGATAGCTTGAATTGCAAGTCAGTGGCCCCTTTGGTGGCCTTGTTCCAGATGGATAGCTTGAATTGCAAGTCAGTGGCCCCTTTGGTGGCCTTGTTCCAGATGGATAGCTTGAATTGCAAGTCAGTGGCCCCTTTGGTGGCCTTGTTCCAGATGGATAGCTTGAATTGCAAGTCAGTGGCCCATTTGGTGGCCTTGTTGCAGATGGATAGCTTGAATTGCAAGTCAGTGGCCCCTTTGGTGGCCTTGTTCCAGATGGATAGCTTGAATTGCAAGTCAGTGGCCCATTTGGTGGCCTTGTTCCAGATGGATAGCTTGAATTGCAAGTCAGTGGCCCCTTTGGTGGCCTTGTTCCAGATGGATAGCTTGAATTGCAAGTCAGTGGCCCATTTGGTGGCCTTGTTCCAGATGGATAGCTTGAATTGCAAGTCAGTGGCCCCTTTGGTGGCCTTGTTCCAGATGGATAGCTTGAATTGCAAGTCAGTGGCCCCTTTGATGGCCTTGTTCCAGATGGATAGTTTGAATTGCAAGTCAGTGGCCCCTTTGGTGGCCTTGTTCCAGATGGATAGCTTGAATTGCAAGTCAGTGGCCCCTTTGGTGGCCTTGTTCCAGATGGATAGCTTGAATTGCAAGTCAGTGGCCCATTTGGTGGCCTTGTTCCAGATGGATAGCTTGAATTGCAAGTCAGTGGCCCCTTTGGTGGCCTTGTTCCAGATGGATAGCTTGAATTGCAAGTCAGTGGCCCCTTTGGTGGCCTTGTTCCAGATGGATAGCTTGAATTGCAAGTCAGTGGCCCCTTTGGTGGCCTTGTTCCAGATGGATAGCTTGAATTGCAAGTCAGTGGCCCCTTTGGTGGCCTTGTTCCAGATGGATAGCTTGAATTGCAAGTCAGTGGCCCCTTTGGTGGCCTTGTTGCAGATGGATAGCTTGAATTGCAAGTCAGTGGCCCCTTTGGTGGCCTTGTTCCAGATGGATAGCTTGAATTGCAAGTCAGTGGCCCCTTTGGTGGCCTTGTTCCAGATGGATAGCTTGAATTGCAAGTCAGTGGCCCCTTTGGTGGCCTTGTTCCAGATGGATAGCTTGAATTGCAAGTCAGTGGCCCCTTTGGTGGCCTTGTTCCAGATGGATAGCTTGAATTGCAAGTCAGTGGCCCCTTTGGTGGCCTTGTTCCAGATGGATAGCTTGAATTGCAAGTCAGTGGCCCATTTGGTGGCCTTGATCCAGATGGATAGGGTTCTTCATCTTATGAATAATAATAATAATAATAATAATAATAATAATAATAATAATAATAATAATAATAATACTTACAGGGGATGTGTGATCACTCAACAGACAGAAAGAAGGTGGCTGTGAAGAAAAGCAGGCTGTTATCTGAAGACTCAGGTTCTCAATAGCGGCTTTCACTTTCCGCTTGAGAAGGAACGCACCACTTTCAGTGCTCTTTAGCGAACTGGAAATGCTGAGAAAAGGTTAATGGTCAATCCCTTACACATTCAAACCGTTTAGTTCCTCGTTGGACGACCGGCCAATGAAGAATTAGAGGAATTTATTTCTGGTGATAGAATTCATTTCTCGGTATAATGTGGTTCGGGTTCCACAATGAGCTGTAGGTCCCCGTTGCTAGATAACCAATTGGTTCTTAGCCACGTAAAAGAAATCTAAACCTTCGGGCCAGCCCTCTCTAGGAGAGCTGTTCATCAACTCGGTGGTCTGGTTAACTAAGGTATACTTAACTTTAACTTTAGCTGCTTCAGAATCGCTGTTGACAGATCCACGACGGCTTGTTGGTGCCTCTGGTTCCGTTGGCACTCCGGGAGCTTCTCGTCGCCAAAATGAGCGAGGCCACGATTTATATACTAGGTCAAACTGACTGTGAAACAAGGTCATAAACTCGTCCTTGACTTTGAATTCAATTGAGGTTTTCACTTGTAATTGGTCATTCTTCTGGTCAAAGATTACTCTAGTTGTTCCAGTGGATTACAAAACTCATTCCATGTTGCAGTGGAATCGTTCAATACGTCTTCTAGTTTATCATTCTCTAATGCAGGTGGCCTCAGTGCCTCCTTTCATTAGTTTATTATTTATTAATATATTTTTTTTTATTTTTTAATAGGTGAGATCTCCTCTTACTTCTTCCTAATGAACATCTCAATATTCTTTGGAAGCATCTTCTGGAATTTCAAGTCATTGGCCCCTTTGATGGGCTTCTTGTTCCATATGAATAGGGTCCTTCATCTTCTGAATAAAAATAATAATAATAATAATAATAATAATAATAATAATAATAATAATAATAATAATAATAATAATAATAATAATAATAATAATAATAATAATAATAATGTTTGGAAGCTTGAATGTCAAGTCAGTGGCCCCCATGGTGGGCTTGTTCCATATGAATAGGGTCCTTCTTCTTCTGAATAATAATAATAATAATAATAATAATAATAATAATAATAATAATAATAATAATAATAATAATAATAATAATAATAATAATAATAATATTAAAAAGGATGGCTGTATTATGCGAATTTATCTTATATAGTGTCTTTTCTATCCTCCTTATGATTCGCTTTTCAGGCTCAGCGATGTTAGTCAGTAACTGGCCGATATTCATGTTGGAAAAGGACAGTGTGCGGAATATTGGAAGTCTTTTATTACAATATTCAATCAGAAATCGTTCGTCTGGGTTCAGGTTCTATTGTAGGTACCGTCGACATGTTTCGACCAGCTCGTTGGTCATCCTCTGGACGTGGTTGCAGGAGGTCTGAAGAAACGATGTGCTCGGGTTGGTATTTATTCGCATAATACAGCCATCCTTTTTAATAAGACCTGTATAAAAGAGGGTCTACTCCCTTCAAATAATAATAATAATAATAATAATAATAATAATAATAATAATAATAACGTTTGGAAGCTTGAATTTCAAGTCAGTTGCTCCTATGGTGGGCTTGTTCCATATGAATAGGGTCCTTCATCTTCTGAATAATAATAATAATAAAAATAATAATAATAATAATAATAATAATAATAATAATAATAATAATAATAATAATAATAATAATAATAATAATAATAATAACAGGACAGAAATAGATCCCTGGAAAGGGAACCGTGTGGTGACCACGAAAATGTAATGACGAAATTGCAATAAAATTTGAATAATGACGTATTTCAATACAGGTTTATGAGCAACTGATGATTCCATCAGAAGGGCTGAAGTTATTCAATGCGAGAATGACGTCATACCAAGAACTGACATGTCTATATGTATCAGTCATTTTATCTTACACAGTGATGATTCTGTTGCTAATATGTTTTTGCTGTAATTAGCAGGATAATTCACTGCGGTATGCCGGCATTTGCTTGGTTACTGGAGGACTAGAATATATATATATATATATATATATATATATA
The DNA here is from genome assembly GCA_039081455.1 of Macrobrachium rosenbergii. NCBI lineage: Eukaryota > Metazoa > Arthropoda > Malacostraca > Decapoda > Palaemonidae > Macrobrachium > Macrobrachium rosenbergii. The sequence continues at coordinate 11,852 of JANJGK010004605.1, read as the reverse complement.
TATATATATATATATATATATATATATATATATATATATATATATATATATATATATATTATCTTAGGCGATGAGTCACTCCCTCTGGAAGCCTGAGCTTAAACACATGACGCTTTCATTGTCGAATAACTGGCCCCCGTAGGGGGGTAGTGCCGTCAGTGCACCTCACAGGGTGCACTGTAGGCATTACTAAAGGTTCTTTGCAGCGTCCCTTCCATGCCCCCTAGCTGGTATAACCCCTTTCATTCCTTTTCCTCTACCTCCATTCATATTCTCTTCCATCTTGCTATCCACCATCTCCTAACAATTATTCAGAGTGCTTCTTCATCTGCGAAAGGTTTTCCTCTTCCTGTTCCACCTTTCAAACCTTTTTGTTCCTCTCAGTTTTCCTCTCAGCGTTGAATGACCTTATCACAGGTCCCTGGTCTTGGCCCTGGGCCTAAACTCTACATTCCATTCCTGCTTTCTCGGAACCCACTGTGATGTGTCTTAGATGAGTTAGCTAGATAGAATCGTGGTCAAGAACACGAGAAGTTTTTTATCCTTTTTTTATTGATTTAAAACCATCTCTTACAATATTTAAACTAGAGTATTCATATTACAAGAAGCCTCCTACAAGATGCCGTGCTGCTGGAACTTCTTCAGAAGTTCAAGCGAAGGTGCAATGCAATTCTACCCAAATACAGTTCAACCTGTGTTTGAATATTTTACTTAAATTTTTATTTATTTATTAATTTGTTAATTTATCTGGTTTTCTGACAACTTTCTGTATTTTTCATTACTTTCTGAAACTTCTTTCGAATGAACACCATAACACTCTTTGGAAGCTTCTTGAATTTCAAGTCAATGGCCCCTGTGGTGGGCTTGTTCCATATGATTAGGGTTCATCTTCTGAATAATAATAGTAATAATAATAGTAGTAGTAATAATAATAATAATAATGCAATACAAAATCAACTTAATTAAAATCAGTCCTTCCATACATTCATTGGTTACAACTGTTATCTTATTTCCATAGGTGGATTACAAAAAACAGCTGCAGCCATTAAGTTTAACCCAAAACATTTAATAATAGTTTTATTATCACCAAAGTTCTCACCTTTGCTTTTCCAGGCACGACACAGTCAAGAAGAGTCTAACATAATTGCTGCGCTTTGATTTCTTGTCCTTCTCAACTCGAAATCCAGCATTAATGCCTACAACCATTTTTCGTTTCACCGGAACTCAATAATGTAAAGTTATAAAGTGATCTATAAACCACTAAAATGACTGGGGATCTTATGCCAGAAATGAAATATATACATATAGACACCACCCTACTTACGAACATTCAACTTACGAACCTTCAGAGATAACGAACAAATGGGATCTCAAATTAAAGTTGTGTTCAGAGTGCTCCCCTTTGCCACCCTTAAGTACAAACTCTGTTTTGGCCTCTATTCTGTACATACTGTACAGTGTATTATGTTTTAGGATGAAAAAACGTACTTCATATCATACTGTAGCTAAATAGGCAAGAAGAGTACAGTAACCAATTTACGAACAATTCAACACACGAACGGCCGTCTGGAACGTAACTCGTTCGCAAGTAGGGTGGTGTCTGTATGCACTGCGCTTTGTGGATCGTCACAAAAGCTGCAGTTCCAATCATTGCAATCTTATGTTTGTAGGAGCACCCCATGCACACATTCATACATAATCAATACAAGCGTAAGTATAAACATCCTGCATATATTAAAGACCACCACTGATTTCCCTGTTCCTTAAATGAAAATCATTTTTGTCATAACATTCACAAAGAGTCTATGACACTGCATTATCACAGAATGTCATAACAACATTATTTCCACTCACCTGGAATACCAGTCATGTACCAAAACAACAAGAAATGTGTAATATGTAAAATATATAACTTAAGAAGATTACAATATTTAAGCACTGCAAAAAAGTGTAGTATACATAACACGTAAAGCATGGCAAAACATTGATCAAATCTATGTAATAAGCAATTGCAAGAAAATAACTGAAACGGCACAAAAGTGTCCACCTGCCATTCCCATAGGCAATTCTTGGATTGTACTGTCATTTCAGCTCAGATCAGTACCACCCCTGGAAGAAGAGATGCAGTAGATGATGATGATGACATTTCACTCCCATCACTTCGTCATTTCTCCTTACAGTCAGTTAGTAGGGAACTTCCAGCGTCAGTGTGTGCTTATACAGATTCTGCTTCTTCTTCTATATTGCACGAGCAGTAATTTGACACACACACACACACACACACACACACACACACTCTTGTGGTGGTCAGTCACAACACTAAGGAGCCCCAGTCCAGGCGACCGCAGAGACGGGGACACCAGACAGTACTGTACCGCCCAGCACCGGATTGATCTCCAGGCTTTTTTTGTATCACAAGTAGTGAAACAAGTGCCGACAGCATCACATCACTGCTGTGTTTGCATTATGAGCTTTCTATAATCCAACTGCAGGTTGAAAATTCGAGTTTTCCACGTGTCTGTTCGCGCTCCTTTCTAACAGAAGCTAAGCAACTTATCAAAGTTTCGTCTTCAGAATTAGAGATTTAGTCCAACAAGACTCACCCCACCACCCAACAGCACTCGTCACGGCAATGAGGGTTTCCCGACACAGATCGCACAGGTTGTTGTTTTTTTACTTTTGGCAGGCACTCCAGAGGCACATTGTACAGCTTGGGTTAAAAAATAGACACCACAATGAGAGTGGGTTCATTGGAAAGATACGTTTATCTGTTTATTCTGGAGTGGAGGAGCGCTGCAGGCCTCGTGATAACACCACTGGAGGTTCCAGCAGAGCATTAGCCCCAACCATCTCACAATGACACCCAAGTATCTGGGAACTGATTTCATCTTTGAAAAAAAGAGGGGATTCGAACACAGACTAAAACCTCCATAGCTTTTTAAGACTCCGTTCTAGTAGTTTCCAGGATTTTTTGTGATTTTTTTAAAACGTCACATTCAGCTGATGTGTCGTCTTGCTGGAGATGACTGCAGCTTCCATACAATGTCTAGGCAGGTGGGGACAAGTTTCTGCCCAGGCTTGCCATTCCAAGGAGTTGTCAAAAAATAGCGACTTCGTCGACCCATTCCCGTCTCGTTTTCCAGGCGGATATTTTTGCAGACTTGTGCCCATATTCTGCTGGCGATGTCCGGTGGTGTCAGGTTTTGGCAGTTTCGGGCTACCAGTGCAGTGGTCCACCCTCGTTAACAGAAGGCTCTAGCCCACCCCCTTGTACAACTCCCTCCATGATGCTTGATCTCCTCTCCTCAGAGGTCTCCTCCTAGCAGCAATCCTGGAAATAGTGGAGATGCATAAAGCTTACGGAGATCGTCTGTGGACAGCTTCAGAGATTCCTGTCAGATAAGCAAAATAACTTGGAGAGAATACCATAATGTGTCTAGAATTCTTGGACATTAAAATTTCACTCACACCATCAATGAAACAGCTGAAGGTTTTAAGGGTTCAGAAGTTTTGGTATCAATAACAGGACTAGAAGTCGAGCCTATCAAATAACTAGGTAAATAAATGGTTGGAGCAGAATAGTCATGTGAGCAGGAAAGCATAAAAGAATAATGCAGAAGTATGGCTGATTTTCAGAAATAATCTCTGATGTTGCTCATTTTTAGGACAATTCTTCCTAAACTACACCTATATTATTGTCATAGAGGCTCATGACCTCCGAAGGTGGACGCATATTCTCAGGACGGTCTTGATTGCGCCTGAAGGTTCCTAGATCCAGACTCACTTTATAGGGGAACCTTCCAAAATATTTTAAGGTCCAGAAAAACTAGAAATATACTAGCCTATGGCTCGCTAAATGAAAGAAACAAAATCACATAAATATAATATAATTGCAATTTCATTTACAAGTGACCTAAAAAAGTTTAGTTCATAAAAGAAAAAGAGAGAGAGAGAGAGAGATTAAACATTAAGCATCCTATATTGTGGGACCAATTTGCTGGCAATTTGTAAGGCCCATTTTCACAAAATTCTTTAAGGGGAACTAACACATTCTATTATTAGTAGACAGATGCCCAGTAGCTAACTATATCTTCCTATTATCTACGAGCTTTTAACCACATTCGTTTATTAGGTTTTAGTAATAACCGAGTTCTTCAAATAGAAATTCACTACCAAAGACATACTATATTGTTGATTTAAACTTTACCTTCGTACATTAGTGTTTCTTCTATGGTTTCTAAAAAGGAAGACGAACTAAAATCCGGGGCTTGATCTTTGCCAGACCTTCGTCGTCTGGATTTCTGGAGCCACGTTCAAAGAACACTTGGACGCCTGATGTCCTGGTGTCTGGGTTGTGTTTCCCACTGAAGAAACTCCACTTCCGCGCATGGACTTGGACTGTGGTTAAGGAGTGCAGGTAGTCGTTATAACAGTGGTACCTGTTAGAAGAGAAGATAAAGCAGAAAAAAACATTAATCAGTCTTGAATACTTAAGAAAAAGCCACTGTAAGAACCAAGTTCAAGTGAATAGATGTTAAACAGGGGCTTTCGACCTTCGCTCAGGTCCTCTTCAGCTGAAGAATACCTTAGTTCAGATCGAAAGCTCCTCTTTTATACTCACTAAAACTTGGTTTTCTACATATGCTTCTTTCTGAACCATTCAAAGACATTAGCATCTTGGTACTATCTCCCAGTTATGCTCTGGAAGTGAGGTCTGTTTAAAATAAATCAGGATATGTCAAAACCAAATCCCTCCCTGCAAGAGATCACGCTCAGAAGTTAGACAATCATTGGAAGAGGTAGAATAACAAGAGGAGTAGCAGGTGAAGACAATGAAGGCCAGTACATGAAGTACAAGCTTCCAAAGAATATTAAGGTGTTCATTGGGAAGGAGTAAGAGGAGGTAAAGGGAAATATCGCTTGTTAGAAAAGAAAGATATAAATTAACAAATAGATAAAAATGTATTAAAATGGAAGGACAATAGTAGTAGAGTAGTAATCATTGCATGCTCGCTTGAACTTCTGAGGTACCAACTACACAACATCCTCTGGGAGATTGTTGCACAGTCCAACAGTGTGAGGGAGGAAGGACCTCTGGAACTGAGTAGTGTCTAAGATACTCATTGAAGGTACACACAAATGTATTTCAGGGAAAAAAACAATCAGAAGAAGCAACTGTAACAGAAGTTATAGAGGCCCAGAACTTTACACAAACAGTCAATCTCGAGTTATCTTTCGGATACAGATACCGTGGGTGAAAATCAAAAGAAGACATTCAAATGATGGAGGTCAGAAAATAAGAAGTTTGGCAAAGTAATGAAAAAAGCATAGTCTGGATATAAGTAGTCATTCATGCACTGCACAATTTCCACCTAAATGATGTACACAACTCACACAAACGGCAGCATAGGATGCAATGTTTTGCATCAATGTATGCGAGAACGTCTGTGCAATAAACTTGTAAATTACACAAACTCTGGCTGATGTACTCCTGCATTTATGTGTATTTGTTCACAGACATTCTGTGCGCAGTATGTGCATATAATAATCTTATTAGAAAGCAAAACATTTCTAGGTTGACTGCACTCTTACAGGAAATGAACTGCGAAATACAATGCACGTAAAAGTTCCTGTAACACTCACCAGACACCTTGTGGAAGGATCAGCTCTGTTAGCCTCCTTGTGCACAAGCATCGACCACCACCAGGGCCTTCATCTGCTGCTATGAGGCTGCAGCATGTTATATATATATATATATATATATATATATATATATATATATATATATATATATATATATATATATATATGTATGTATATATATGTCTCGGACATCTGTAGATGCACATGGCAGAAGTGGAGGTTCTGCATTTTCGTTGATAACCTTGCTTTACACCCTTACATAGATCAAGGGATGGGCTGTTTTCTGACAATGGCAGGCTCCCCCAATGAGGCAACGCTTCTACCGTTCTGTTGTTTCCTATAAATGGATATCATAGTTCCTATAAATGGACATCATATTTCCTATAAATGGACATCATATTTCCTATAAATGGACATCATATTTCCTATAAATGGACATCATATTACGTATAAATGGACATCATATTTCCTATAAATGAAATTCATATTCCCTATAAATGGACGCCATATTTCCTATAAATGGACATCAGGTTTCCTATAAATGGACATCATATTTCCTATAAATGGACATCATATTTCCTATAAATGGACATCATATTTCCTATAAATGAAACTCATATTCCCTATAAATGGACATCATATTTCCTATAAATGGACATCAGAATTTCTATAAATGGACATATTTCCTACAAATGGGCACCATATTTCCTGTAAATGGACATCATATTTCCTGTGAATGGATATCATATTTCCTATAAATGAACATCATATTTCCTGTAAATGGAACCCATAGTTCCTATAAATGGACATCATATTTCCTATAAATGGAACCCATATTTCCTATACATGGACCTCATATTTCCTACAAATAGACATCATATAAATGGACTTCATATTTTCTATAAATGAACAACATATTTCCTATAAATGGACATCATAATCCCTATAAATGGACACCATATTTCCTATAACTGGACATCATATTTCCTATAAAATTTCATATAAATGGGCATCATATTTCCTATAAATGGACCTCATATTTCCTATAATTGGACATATTTCCTATAAATGGGCATAATATTTCATATAAATGAACCTTATATTTCCTATAAATGGACCTCATATTTCCTATAAATGGACATCATACTTCCTATAAATGGAACTCATATTTCCTATAAATGGACATCATATTTCCTATAAATGAAACATATTTCCTATAAATGGACATCATATTTCCAATAAATGGACATCATGTTTCCTATAAGTGGACATAATATTTCCTATAAATGGACCTCTTATTTCCTATAAATGGACATAATATTTCCTATAAATGGAACTCTTGTTTCCTATAAATGAACATCATATTTCCTATGAATGGACATCATACTTCCTATAAAGGAACTCTTGTTTCCTATAAATGGATGTCATATTTCTTATAAATGAAACTCTTGTTTCCCATAAATGGACGTCATACTGCCTATAAATGGAACTCTTGTTTCCTATAAACGGACGTCATATTTCCTATAAATGGACGTCATGTTCCCAATAAATGGACATCGTGTTTCCTATTTCCTATAAATGAACATCATATTTCCTATAAATAGCAATATCAAAAGTACCCATTTTGCCCCAGACATTGATAATATATATACACATCAGCTTTAGCCTGAAGACGTGTTTCCGTTATAAGAATATATTCCCCCACTGTTGCAAGACACAGAGGAGTGCAGCGTCCACTGTTCTGAACATCTGTTGCAGCCCCAGCCTTCAAGGAGTTCCTGAACTAAACTAACACTGATGAATTCAACAGCTACATGTGATACCATGTTCCCTCTGTTATCTTTGATACCCTCAATTACCCCTTTTCTACGACCTTCAAAAGCAGCTAATTGAATCAATGTGAATCATTTACTGCTTTTGCACCTTAAATCAACCTCCTGAATCTAAAAGAACTTCATAACATCACAATTCTCAGTAAAAACCGTATCGTGAGCTCCCATATTTCCATTGACATTGATATTATAAATATCAGCTTTAACCTGAATATGTGTTGTTATCATAGGAATATCTCCCTTTATTGTTGCAAGAAGAAAAGGTGAGCATCATTCATTGCTCTGAACATCTGCTGTAGCCTCACTCTCAGTGAGTTCTTGAACTACACTAACATTGTTCGATTCAACAGCTGCACCTAATGCCGTATAACCATGTTTGTCAATTTCATTTACATTTGCCCCTTTACTGATCAAGAGTTGCACTAATTCTGTGTGACCTTGAGAAGCCGCTAATTGAAGCAGTGTATCTCCTTCTTTGGTTTTGCAGTTTACATCAAATCCTGACTCTAAAAGAACCTCAGTAGCCTCACATATCCCACCCAAAGCTGCATCATGAGCACCCATATGACCACAAGAACCAATATTATATAAATCAGCCTTTTCTGTAATAAGAATTTTCATTACCGGAATACATCCCATAATTGTTGCAAGATGCAAAGGAGTGCATTGATCACTATCATGAATATCTACTGTAGCCCCACTCTTAATGAGTTCTTGAACTAAACTAACATTGTTTGATTCAACAGCTACATGTAATGCCGTGCGCCCATTATCATTTTTGTCATTTATATTTGCTCCTTTACTGATCAAGAATTGCACTAATTCTCTGTGACCTTTCCAAACTGCTAATTGAAGCAATGTATCTCCTTCTTTGGTTTTGCAGTTTACATCAAACCCCGACTCTAACAGAAACTCTACAACATCACGTTTCCCATACAATGCTGCAGCATGAGCACCCATATAGCCAAAAGTATCAGTAGCATATATATCAGCATTTTGCTCAATAAGAATTTTCATTATTGGAATATATCCCCTCCTTGTTGCAAGATGCAAAGGAGTACATTGTTGATTGTCATGAATATCTACTGTAGCCCCACTCTCAATGAGTTCTTGAACTAAAGTAACATTGTTAGAGTGAACAACTCTATGTAATGCCGTGTAACCAATGTTGTCTCTGTCATTTACATTTGCCCCTTTGCTGATCAAGAGTTTTACTAATTCTCTGTGACCTTCTTGAGCCGCTAATTGAAGCAACGTTTTTCCTTCTCCACTTTTGCAGTCTACATCATACCCCAACCCTAACAAAAACTCAATTTCATGACATTTTCCATATATAGCTGCAACATGAGCTCCCATATTGCCACAATTTATAACATTATATATATCAGTATTTCCCTGAATAACTGATCTCATTATTAGTTCATCTCCTCTAGTTCCTGCAAGATGCGAAAAGGGTCGCCGTTGTTTTGTGTTCTGAACACCTACCTTAGCCCCCTTCTCAGTGAGATATTGAACTACACTAACGTGCTTGGAGTGAACAGCTACATCTAAAGCTGTATAGCCATATATGTCCTGGTCATTTACATTTGCCCACTTACTAATCAAGAGTTCCACTAATTCTCTGTGACCTTTATAAGCCGCTAATTGAAGCAATGTTTCTCCTTTCATGGAGGTGCAGTTTACATCTAATCCCGACTCTAACAGAAAGTGCATAACGTCTAAATTTCCATTAAAAGCTACATCATGAGAACACGTATTACCCCAAATATCTGTGTTATAAATATCAGCGTTTTCACGAATCAGTGCTTTCAGTGTTGGTATATGCCCCATTACTGCTGCAATATTCAAAGGAGTTTGCTCTAAATAGTTATGAGCATCTACCTTAGCTCCACTCTCAATGAGTTCTTGAACTAAACTAACATTGTTAGATTGGGCTGCTGCATGTAATGCCGTGTAACCATATTGGCCTCTATCATTTACATTTACCCCTTTACCTATCAAGAGTTTCACTAATTCTCTGTGACCTTTCAAAGCCGCTAAATTAAGCATTGTATTTCCTTTTTTGGTTTTGCGGTTTACATCAAACCCCAGCTCTAACAGAACCTCTATAATGTCACATTTCCCATATGTAGCCGCAGCATGAGCAACCATATTGCCACAAGAGTCAATATTATATATATTAGCATTGGCTTCAATAAGCATTTTTACAGCTGATATATGTCCCTGTATTGCTGCAAGATGCAAAGGAGTGCATTGCTCATTGTCATGAGCATTCACTGTAGCCCCACTCTCAATGAGGTATTGAACTACACTGATATTGTTAGAATGAGCAGCTATGTGTAATGCCGTGCGACCAATTTCGTCTTTGTCATTTACATCTGCCCCTTTACTGATCAAGAGTTGCACTAATTCTCTGGGACTTTCAAAAGCCGCTAATTGAAGCAATGTATTTCCTTTTTCGTTTTTGCTGTTTGCATCAAACCCTGACTCTAACAGAAACTCAATACCATCATATTTTCCACCCAAAACTGCATCATGAGCACCCATATTGCCAAGAGTACGAATATCATATATATCAGCATTTGTTCTGATAAGAGCTTTCATTATTGGAATATGTCCCAAAATTGTTGCATAATGCAAAGGAGTGCATTGTTGATTGTCACGAACATCTACAGTAGCCCCACTCTCAATGAGTTCCTGAACTACACTAACATTGTTAAATAGAACAGCTGCATGTAATGCCGTGTAACCAATTTCGTCGTTGTCATTTACATTTGCCCCTTTACTGATCAAGAATTGCATTAATTCTATGTGACCTTTACAAGCCGCTAATTGAAGCAATGTATTCCCTTTGGCGTTTTTGCAGTTTACATCAAACCCTGACTCTAACAGAACTTCAGTAACGTCACACTTCCCTCCCAAAGCTGCATCATGAGCAACCTTATCTCCCCATTCATCAGTATCATACATATCAGCATTCGCTCTGATAAGAGCTTTCATTATCGGAATATATCCCCTCATTGTTGCAAGACGCAAGGGAGTGCATTGGTTGTTGTTATGAACATCTACTGTAGCCCCACTCTCAATGAGTTCTTGAACTAAAGTAACGTTGTTAGCTTCAACAGCCTTATGCAACGCTGTGTTGCCATTTTCATCTTTAGCATCTATGGGAGCAACGTTTTCTCCGTGTATCTCCATGACTATTTACGAACTCTAAATTCTAAAATGAAGAGGGATGTAAGATTTTCTACTTCTGGTATACGTTCAGTACCTGTTCTAGGAAGTACCCTTACAGCTGGATGATTCCCTAAAAAGAATGCCCGGGGATCTCCCCATATAAGTGCAGCCCTGAAGGATGCAAGGTTATCAACCCTAACAAGAAACCTGCTGTCTGCATGTGCACATACCAGGAATGTCTTCACAGCCTCAGCATTTCCCTCGTAGACTGCATTTGGAAGGTCCCTAGGAGCTGTGGAGGAAAAATTTAGTCTGACACATGACAAAGGTTAAATTTTTTATGCACCCTGGTAAATTATACATTGTAAAATTCTAGAGTCAAAATCCCTTCTCAAAGTGTTTCTCCGATAATAGAAATTTTTTTACCTTTGGTCCGTAGGTGCAATACTTGTTTGCATGTCGTCGTCGTCTTCTTTTAACGTGCTTTTTTTTCCATTTTTTGTATGGGGTAAGCACGATGCCTTCTTTTGAAGGACTTTGATTTGGCTTTGGGGTAGACTGTAGTCTCGATTGGCTACCCTGCCTGACATCGCTTAGACCCTGGTAGAGCATGTACATGTATCGTACCAGTCACCAGCTCCCTTTTTCTCAGCAGCGAGGAGATGTTGAGCTGTTAGGTCGACAGTTCGAGACGTGTGAGGTAAAGTACCTTATTTCATGTTTTCAAGGGAAGACATCTCTCCTATGTGGGTTCTACATCCAGTTGCACTACTTCTCCTACTACCTCAATGCTAATGTGAGTGGAAAGGTATCTAACTGCTGAATGCCTCTGGGTTATATTTATTCTCCAATTACTATAAACTACTTCGACTGAAATGTCATATTTCAGTCAGTGGTTTTTATGCCAGTGGTCATTATTCGAAAGAGTGTGAGTATTGAATGTCATTTACAGTCAAATGATAGACAACAATGAACGGTCATGTGCTCGGCAGTACATGACCGTTCAAATTCAACCAGGAAAATGGATCATATTAGGATTAGCCGAATCATTTTGCCAAATATAATCCTGGCTTAGGTGGCTTTTCATGGGGAGACCTCCATTCACTGAAGGAACTGAACACCAGTGCCATACCGTCATCACAGTTATTTGTTCTGTGTCTCAGGAGGAGGAGAAGAGGAAAAGGGAAAATTCAGAGGCCT